>JAODLD010000113.1:24728554-24740860 GCA_026781065.1 Mormyrops boulengeri
GCTTCACTCATTGGCTCAAAGTTTCAGTACCGTGACACATGATACAGTGAAAGGTGAATGACATAGGAAGCCTATTGTCTTTGCTAGAACAAGCTACTTAAACCTTTTTTTTTTTAAGTAATCACATTGTATAGCCTAACGTGGTATTACCTTGTTCTCTTTTAATTAATATGCACCCTGTGCCATTTTCCTTGCCAAACAATCTCAAACAAGGGCAGGTCGGCGTATGCTGTATATAGAAATAAATTGATTATTGTTTTTTTGTCTTAATTCAGAGCCATGGTTCTTCACTAGAATGCTGACAATTGCAGTGGTCTCATTTTCAAGGTTAATGGCTCTGATGTAGTGACATGGTTTTTCTTTCCCAATTAGCAGATCTGTAAAGTCTCTTGTCGTCCATTGTTTGAACTCATAGCATTGTCTACTGTGACTGATTTGTAACCGACAGATTGTGTCCTTCTGATGTCAACTTAGAATATGCCAGACAGAAATACATCTCTGATGTTTTGTAAAGGTGCGTAGGCCTAAGTGCTGAACATAACACACTGAACTTTCATTATTTATTATTCTACTATTAGAACAGACTGGGTTAGGTTTCAGTTTGTGACGTGGGTGTGCTTGTTGTTGGCCGAGGCTTCGTCTTCTTTGACTAAACACCTGAGGTGCTTGTAGGTCAAGATCAAGGCAGAAGGAGTCAGCGTGCGTGCACGAGGAAGACTCTCTGCAACATGTGCATATTACTCAGGGTAACAGCTTTTACATACGTTCCCTTTCCACACCCGGGAACAAAAGTGATGTTGATGACAAATAGAGATTCTAGGTGACCCGGAGTTACAGGAATCCCAGTCAACACATTTGTAGCATGTCCTTAGGCTTTTTTATGAATGCACTTTTATCATTTTCACAATGTTAGAATTTATTGTTTTTCTATAATGATTTACTACCTGCACCTGAAGCTACTTTCTAACTCTCTTATACTTCAGAACATTTAATAATACAATCGATGTACCTTGCTGTGTAGTACAACTATGTCGTCCTGGAGTTTATTTCTATTTTATGAGTGTTGGTCCTCATTTTATCTGTTAGGGAGGATGGTGATGGGTCCTTCTCTTCTTTAGGTCAGACTTTTGAAGATATAGGACAATGAGGTTGCCCAACAGAATATGTGTATCAAGAAAAAAAAAGAATATACCTCACTTTGATGTGCAAATCGCTTTGATTTCCATCTACACAAAGGTTTGGGGCTTCTTGAAAGATGTTCTTATGTGAAATTATTTACTGTTTTCATTTTTCTGTTTCTGGTCATGTCAGTTGAAGATGGTGTGTCTAGACATAGGGCATTCCATGGAGAAGCTTTTGATGATGTGGAAGAATCGCTGGATCTCCAGCACGAGGCTGGTGATTCTTTAAAGATGTTCACATCTGAAATGATTTAGTGTGCATGAATATTTTGTTTTCTGTTTCACGACAGTTGAATATAGTGTGTCTAGACAATCCATGAAGATGTTTTTTATGATGTGGAAGCATCACTGGATCTCATTTTCTTCAAAAACTGCTCCTAATAAGCAAACAACAAAAACCAAGGATTCAAGACATTTGGTGAGTTACATGAGGAATACAGTCCTTAGACTATTATTAAATGGGGTGATGAAAAGAAGCAGTTGAAGTGTTAGAACACCTTACATCTCATTTTAAGATGTCTTGACAGTGGAGATAAAGTAAGAATTTTCTGAGGCCCGGAAAAGGGAGATTTTTTTTTAGATCCAGCTGAGTCTGCCATGAGACTTTCAGACATTATATCTCATGAGAAAAATGAGCATAGTATGAAGATAATGCAGGTTTAGTTACAGAATAAACTCCTTATTGTTAGATTTTGCTTCACCACTAGAATTTTGATTGTTTTGACGAATGTTCTTGAAAATAAAACAAGTTCACTTTACAATCCTGTACAATCCATGTGTATTTCTCCTGAAAGGTGACCCTCTGTGCAAACCTAAGTCAATGAAGAAGAAAGGAAATTAACTAAGAACTTAAGAAAAAAACAATCCATCTTTATAAAGGCGATGCGTTACAGTCTTCCTTCATCTGCCCTCTCTCATCTACACGGGCTGCTTTTGCATATGGTTTTAATTGCACCCTGGCATGTTTACAGAGGGCTGTCATTAGACTAGCTGGGGAAGAGAATAAAAAAAAACAGGCCTTGTTAGCTCAGCAAATTCTTGGTCCTTGTTAGACAGGTACGCTCCAGTGACTGACACTCCAGTCAGTGAGATCTTCCCAGCTAAAAATAAAAAGAGTCAGGCTGTATGGTGTGTTTTCATACAGATGAGAATGAGGTGGAGAGAAGAGACGCCATGGATGGGCCAGGTCATCGGGGGAATATCTTGAGACAAACTATATGCAGGTGTGGCAGCTGTTTCTGCAGCTTATACTTCATGTATATTTATGACTTGATTTCCTTATGACTCAATTCATTCTTTCAAATTTAAAGATATACTTGAATACATCTTTGTCAAAGAAAGCATAAGCACATTTCTTACTGTCATCTTTCTTAAAACCTTTTTGCTAAAGCTAGTTCAGAATTGTGACTTTTCTGTAGTAGGAAAATGTCCATGGGTATCAGTATGGGTGGGTGGTGTGACATTAACAGCCTAACAGTGGTCGAGTAGTTGGTGAGGTCAGTGTCATTCCACATGTATGAGATCACAGTTTAGAGATTAGCACAAAGTTTGCTGGGGGTTGAGGTGCCTTTCTACTGTCACTGACCTATCACAGGGTACCAAAGATCACGGAAAGAACCCTTTTGTTCATATAAGTGGATAATTCCAGAAAAGTACAACTTCCCCCCCCCATCCTGTCGAACCTACCAATCCCATATAAATGTTCTGTGCAGTATCCATTTAAAAACAGGAAAATAATAGGTGACATCATCACAGCTTTGATCTTTATGGCCTACAGCTGGGGACGGTTGAAATAGCTCTGTTCATCCGGCATTTGTTTTACTTGGGTTGCTTCCATCTCTGAAGCTGAGACCATGTTACAAATTGTATAGGAAGCATGCGTCCCTTTAAGGTCTTGTGCTGCCCACACACAAAAACACGGACATTAAGATGGACAGCTTCTCTCTCAGTTAAAATAAAAGTGACAGAGCACATGGAATGCCCAAATAAAGACTTCTTACTTTATTTCTACATCATTTGCCCTGTTTTTTTATATGTATCTGGAGGTCAAATGAGTTCAGTTCTTTAATTATGATTGGTTTCTTGCTATATACTGGACTTAGTGCCACACTTGGGAAATGTAATTAAAAAAAGAGTAAGTCATGGTTAATTAACTGGTGCTACTATTAAAATTGCATCAATGTTACTAAAAGAAATCTTAAAAACTTGTGTGTTCATTATTAAAAATGAACAATCCAGACAAATTAATTAAAGACCTCACCTGGGAGGTACATATGAGCATAAATAGTGGATGTTTGGGGTCAGGATTGACAGAGATAGAAAATGCTTGTTGTTTCCTGTGCCCCCGGTAGTTTAGGTTCAAGTCAGTTTATTTCAAGTCAGTAAGTCAGTTCTGCTTAAGTTCAACAGTGGAAAATTACATGCTGTTCAAGTTACTGCGTATATGAGTGCAGACACAAATAAATGAGGCAGTGCTGTTTGTTGTACTGTGGGCTGTAGGTTTATGCTGGAATCTGTAGCTTTTTTTTTCCTCAATTTTTGCTTTGTAAGGGATGGATGATGATGTTATGTGGCTTTCCCACAGGAACACAGTCCCCGTAAATTTCCTGCCTAAAGACAGCATGACTTTGGAGCGTGTGGTTATAAAATTTGGTTCTGGAAAACCACAGCGTGCCTGAAACAACAGGTAGCCCTGATATTGAGAGAGGAAAGTCTGGTTTGGCTCCTCCCTGGCTGATCTGACCACCCGCGGTCCGCCATCACACCAGGGCTGAAACACGCACTCTGCATACACAATCACAGCCCTTCCTGGCTCACAGGGTATACAGTACTTTGCCCCGGGTTTGTTTAAAGGTCACATTTTTTCTTAGTGAAAAGGGAACAGAGTTTGGTCTGTTCTTTGTACCAAGTCTGTCCTTGAACTGAGGGTGGCCGCAGGAATGACAAAAGTGACCCATCTGCAACCCCAGTGTGGTAGATATTTTAAATCACCCTGTGTCTTCTTTTAACATTCATGCTATGCAGTTGTGTTTACACTTTGGGTGAAATGTGTTCTGTAATAACAGAGTTGAGCCTCTGACAAATCAGCGCTCTTCTCTTTTGTGTATTTTGATTACCCATCTACTTTTAGCCTCTTAAGAAAATTTTTTTAGTAACCTCTGGGACAGTAACGCTTAGGCATGCCACACACCCACAGATGTTATCAGGACCTCTCGGCAGTGGGGGTGGAGTGCAATTCTACAGATTACCTTCCTAGGTTTATTCTTTATAATAATCATACGTTTAAACATTTAACTCAGGGGTGGCCAGTCAAGTGTGTATGCGGGTTTTGGGGACTTTTGTTCAAACCCAGGTGTGAGGACTCTTCAGTCGATCACTCCTCTAATTAGTAACCTAATTAGGGAGTTGCAGTGAAAACCCGCATACACAGTGGCCCATTCTGGGTTAGATTGGCCACCCCTGATTTAACCTTTAAACAACTAAAAATGTACTTTATCTCAGCGAAGAGAGGACATATGTGGCGTATATGGAGGACATATAACAGATTGTTGTTATAAGCTCTCAAATTTGTGGATTGTTTTTATTATTATTATTTGTTACGATGGGACATGAAACAAAAGGGTCCACAAGGGGTCTAAACACAGGCAGGAAGGCAAACAAGAACTAACAGCACCTAGAACTAGAAGAAGAGAAGCAAGAAACACACTGAAATAGCATACTCAGGAAACCAACCCAATGGCCAACCATGGAACAGGGCAAGGGCAGGCACTTTAAATATACAGATAATGAGGGCTTGATGAGGGACAAGTGTGGGCCGTTACCAATTACACACGATGGACTAGTAGCTACAGGAACAGGTGAGGGTAATTAACAAGTACTAAGGACTGAAACACTAGGAATACCTGACAAACAAGACATTGCTACAAAACTAGACACAGGCTCCAAATCCACGATGGTATTGGATACACAGTTAGTAGCTGCATGCTCGGCCCCTTCAGCCACGCAGCAGCCCAGGGAGCAGCAGAATACACTAGGAACTGAGAACGGCGCAGAACTAGGGGAACACAACTAGGACAACACCGAAAAGGATGGCTAGTGACACCAGGGGGATGTTCCATGAAGCAGGATTAAGGGAAAGTCTGACTTATTTCGACAAGTCTGGCTCATTTAAGTGGGAGTTCCGTTCCATCAATGCTGAGCTACCAGATAACTTAGGCGAGCGAACAAGTCTGTTCCGGACCAGGTTAACTGCCTCACTTAGTTAAGCATTGTCTCAAAGAACGTCCAACGTGTGGTAACATGTCCCAAAAGATCGTTCCGTTGGACGAAATTCCGAGCTCTCACTAATCATGTCATGTAATAAATATAATAAAGCCTATAAAAATCACGTCTCAGCATTCCAATTCATTCTAGAATAATTAAAATAAAATTGTACCCATATTACAAAGGTCAAACATGAAATGCAATGACTGAAATTGAAAAAACAAATCCGTTAAAATATATTTTTATATTTTGTTTAGTTACAGTCTACTTTGAAAGTTTATTAGTAAAAATATTACATCTTTGTATGAAAAATACAGCTCCATCAGCAGCGTTTGTTCTGCGGCGGAAAGAAACACCACTCTCGTTTTACACGCTTTCCGACTCATGTGATCGATCTATCATTCATCCATTCATTTGGGCTTCTTAAATATCTCGGGTGTGCGCACTAAGTGAGACTATGCAAGTCTGTCTTGTATGAACCTTGATTAGTTAAAGCTGAACTGTGTTAGTAGAATGACATAGGGCTAAGTTTAGAGATGGCGCTAGTTTGAGTCTGACTTTTTCGGGAAAATCTGTCTTTCTTTAGCTACTTTCATGGAATACCCCCCAGTTGGCCAAACAGGGAAACAACAGACAAGACCCGGACTTATCCTGACAAAATATTATTATCATGTTGTTATTATTATTATTATTATTATTATTATCATCTTTGTTATATCTGTGTTGCCAAATAGAGATTGTAAGCACACAGCTGCATATGTGAAGATTTATAGTGTGCTGAATCATGGAAGCAGTGACCTTTGACATTTTTTATCACAACAGCATGTACAGTGCTGCTGCCTCACTGCAGTATATCATTCGAGTGGGGCACAGAATCGTATCTGTTTATTCAGGCTGACCTTCCACCACGAAGACATCAGCTCTCAAGATACGGATAGCTCTGATAACAGATTGTAGACAATACCCAGTAAAATATTCTTTAAAAACGTGTTATGTAGGCAAATTAATCTTGTAACATTGCATGAATGATAACTTTTAAATTAAAGATTTTTTGACTTGTGTGAACCTGGTAACATTTCTCAGTACTTTATTGTCAATCCCTTTTTTGGAGAATTTGCTACTTGTAGGGGAAGACTGGAATGTGCTATAGCAAAAGCTCATGGGTCACTGAAGATGACTCAGAGACTACAGGCTAATCCGCAATCACTGCGCTGCAGCCCAGGCTATTTAAAGGTAGCGGGAGCTGACAGGCCAGCACGCAGAACGGCCTCATGGGGTGGAATCCCACATAGAAGAGTTAGGGTCTTTGAGAAAGAGGATCTTAAAAAGGTGTGCGAAAATTTATAGTCTCACATCTGTCTGTCTGTCTGTCTGTCTGACAGACACCACTTGTCATGTTTATGGTTCTGGGGGTCCGGAGCCTATCCTTGAGGCTACAGGTGCAAGGCAGGGAACAACCCAGGATGGGGTGCCAACCCATTGCAGGGTACACTCCCACACAACTGACTTACACAAGCACACCAATAGACAATTTGGTAACTCCAATCAGCCTCAGCATGTTTTTGTGCTAAGGGGGGAAATGAAGCACGTAGAGGAAACCCTTTGACATGGGGAAAGCATCCAAACTCCACACACATGGGATCTTAGTGGAGACTTGAATGCAGGTTTCAGTGATGTGAGTCAACAATGCTAACTGTGTGCCACCATGCCCCACCCCATTCCCTTGCTTTAATAATATAAAATAACCAGCTTGACTAACTGGTTCACAGCACGGGTAGGAGACCAAGATGATGACTAATGTGGAGAATGTTGTCGTCAGACAGCCATGACTGATAGTACAATTCTCATTTGCTGTTCTTTGCTGAAAACTTGGTGTGGGATGTTTTTTTCTATGTCAGTGCTAAAACCAGAACATAGTTTTTGGCAGAAATTGCTAATCTATCCCTAAGAATTGTGTCAAAGGGAGGAATGGTTGACTTATGTGGAGACGGGAGTGGAGTTGTGTTTGAGTGAAGCAGTGAGGAGGAATGAGACGAAAAGAGCTCTTTGGCATCAGTACAGCGAAAAACACACAAGCAAATGAAACCGTCACTGGAATACAGAACTGGCTGTAAGCATCGGAGTCTTTGTGCTTTTCACGGGGGGGGAATTAGCAAAAATTGAATTCATTATAGTGACTGGGAATAGCCACACTGAAGATTTGCATAAAAACCACTGATTAGTATTGCCACCTGCAATACTACTTATGCAGTGTCTGCATAATTGATGCAGAACAACAGCAACAGGTGTATGTGTTGGACACAGGCAGCTGGGCCTGTGACAGAACAGTTACCTGTTTTTTTACGGCTGTGCAGTGACCTAAGACTTAGTTCTTAACCTGTGTTGTTTCAGTTTAGTATTTGGATATTAAAAATCTACACGCTAGTCTTGAAATTGGAAGCTGAAATTCCTTTTCATCTTTGGCTTTCTGACAGCGGCCAGCAGGTTTTGCACCAAAATATCTTGATATTTGGAGCTCCTCATTATCTCATCTATCTTGGCTTGAGCCCCTGTCACAGCTGAAGGGAAGCAGCCCTGAAGCATGATGCTCCCACTGCCATGCGTCACAGTAGGTATGGCGTTCTTTGGTCGATGCGCTGCGTTGTCCTTCTGCCCCACATAATTCCCAAAATTAAAGCCAATAAGTTCAACAGTTATCTCATTTCCCCCATGGCTTGGGGCGATTGTGTTTTTGGCAAAATTTAGACAGACTTGAAAGTTTTTAGTGAGAAATGGTTTCTGTCTTGTTACCCTATAACCCAGACACGTGCCGAATACGAGAGGTTGTTGTGACAGACAGAAAGTACCAAGTACCATAATTTCCTGCACGTCTTTTAATGTTGAGTAGATGAGTCTTCTTGACCTGTCATCAACATCCAAATATTCGCAATGTCCCTGTGGTCCTACATCTTCTCCATATATTGATGACAGTTTGCATAATGGTCCATGGTGCATCTAACACTGTGATATTCCTTCACACCCCTCTCCTTATTGTTTTGTCAGCTCCTTGCAATCCCAGGATGATGCAACCTTCTGTTTCAAGGAAATACTACAGCACCAGTTGTTTTTTATTTAATCGGAATCACTTTCTTGAAGACAGGCGAATGCTCCTTAGCTTTGCATGTGCTTTGGGATGTGACTGGTTCCCTCTGAACACTACTGCAGCCCTCATCATTAAAGGCTGTGCCCACTTATGCCATGACAGTGGTGTAGGTCTTTTTAATTTCAGTTGTTTGTCCTACTAAGTATTTATTTAATATTCTTTTTAGAATTTTGTAGCTCCAAGATGACATTACAAGTGGAAATAATGTCTGATTACTCACTGTATATATGGACTAAATGCAAAAAAAAAGAAAAGTTAATCCTGCATCCAGGATGTCCTCTGTGTCCTGTGCTGCCAGGGATAGGCTCCAGGCTCTAAGTAACCCTTTGCTGGATAAGCAGTTACGAAACATGGATGTGTGTATGATAATTAACCCGTAGGTGCCTTGTGGATGAAGCTTCAGCTGTGAAACCCAACAATCATAAATAGTATAAAAGCTACTTTTGCACAGAGAAATAATATTAGGTATCTCTGCTACTGTTCTAGAAAGTTTATTGTGGAAAAATTAGGCATTTAATGGGCAGAGCAAGCCAGGCTTGTTCTTGGTCTCCTCCAACTTCGTGCTGAGTGAACTCCTGCAGTTTGATTACAGGGCTAAATGAAGGTGATTGACCCTGATTATCTGCTGGGATGAACTTCCAGCTACACGCGCTAAACACCACTGACTCCACTAACAGAACCCAGAGCCGCTACTCTACTAACTTATTTCTAACAGCATGCACATTTAATTGACTTCCTTATGTTTTTACAGGGAATTACAACCACTGTTATGTATGTTCATGATGTTCTTCTTAATTTAATTTTTGCCACTGTTGCAATCTCATTACGTGTTTCGGTGCACCGGTATTGAAATGGGAAAAAGATAAATATAAAAAATGTCCATGGCTGAGGGGTGCCCTGCTGCACTACAGGCTTTACCTCAGTCTGCCTCCGACATGGATCGTTTTCGGCTTCAAGTCCCATCCTGCTAAATTTAAACAGAAAACCCCTTGTCTCACTGTTTCAGCAGCTTGGGACTGAATACCGGGCCGCCCGCTCAGGCACAGCTACACAGAGTCAGGGCCGGGGGTCCTTCTGCAAAAGCAGGTTGGATAGAAGAGGCTGGTCATAGAGCTGATGGATGTGCGGAGTGAGTGAATGTTGAGGTAGGGTAGCCATTATGAGCTGTTGAGCAGTAGGAAACCCCAGCAAAGTTGGTGGAGGAGACCTAGGGTAGGAGCTAGTGTGGGCTGAGACCTGGATTTCAGTGCTTCTTCTCAGTTAAACACGAAGATTTACACAGCTATACTGGTAATGCACAAGGAAAGAATAATTGTCAGTGTGATGTTAATAATGTTAATTTGAGGAAGTATGTATTTATTGATTCTCAAGGTGCCGTGAGCTACAGAGTTGCCATGACGTTTAACAGTATTTACCTTAATGTTGGCAGAGCAATCTAAGGCCTCTTGGTGTGCTCAGCAGTCTTCTGTGTGACAGAAGTGAGAGGCCTTTCGTACACAGGACTTACATGGAGTCAAACTTCAAACTTAGCCAGTAGGCTGAATTAGCGTCAGTCTGACAGCGGAACCCTTTGCCTCAGTGTATGGCCATGTTCACCTAGGACATCCTCCGGCTCTTTATTCCCAGATCCGTTTTAATATGCGCAGCTTTGGGGCCGTATGGAGTCCTATGACCTTCCAAAGTCCTTCTGCAAGGTATTTATTCAGGTATGCAGCTGTGTGAGTGCAAGTAGCTCTGCACTGTTTAAAGCATATTCTAAGTTGATACATAATCATGCCCCTTATACAGGGCAAAACAATGAATCATCTGACCAGCGCTACCACACAAGTTATATGTCATTTTGATGGCTTTCCACTATATATTGCACTGGTTTTGTTATTTCCGCACTGGTTAAATCCTTATACGCTTATTTCTATCTTCATGGCTAAAAATCAATACAAGTAATCTTCACAGCATATGTTATTCCAGTTGCCTTGGGTACTCAGAACAAATACTTACAGAAATTTGTTTGGATGGATGGGTCTTTTTATTGATCATTGGCAGCAGACGCAGAAGTCACGGTACAGTCCTTTCGAAGATGACGTCATTTATTTAGAAAGTGTTTTTTTCCAATAATATCTTGTGTTCTTAAAAAAAAAACCTAAAAAACGTATAACCCAATTTCATGCCTTATTAATAAAAAAAACTGAAAAGGGGTTCTTTTCTTATTTGATTTTATATGGCAGAATAGTAATTTACTTGCATAGTGCTGCGTGTGTTAATGCACAAATAGATCTGCCAGTAGGGGGCAGCACTCAAGCCTGAAATGTATCATACTGAGGCTGATAATGCTAGGTTGCCGTGGTGATGTGAGCCGTGATGCAGACTCAGCCCAGTGAAGAGGAACACAGAGGGCAGTGTTGAGCCAGCTTGGAATCTCAATCAGCAACAGGCACACCTCCCCCCATCGAGAGAGGCACGCATGGCCGGGGTCTCACGCCCCCCCACACCCCAGCTGCAGCTCTGGTGCTGCCTCTCTGCAGGCACAGGTCGGCTTCCTTAGCAGTTTCTGCTTGAAGGCAACTATGTGTTGCCGTGCAGTTTCAGAATGATTATGCTTCGCTGCTCTCAAATGTGAAAACACAGTAAATCAACCTTCCTGCCTGCCAGTCTGTTTTTTTTCCTTTCTTTTTGTCTGTGTATTGGACGCTGCTGTATACCAAGCACTGTGCTGCCTTGGTAATCCATTCATTCCCCTGACTCTAGCATGTGCTCTTTGAGCAGTTGTCCATGTGTGTGTAACTCATCAAAAAATGTCCCCCGCAGAAAGCCAGGGTGTGAAGATAACTTTCTACACATACAGTGAATTTATTACACTAATCAGTGGTAGAGTACCATCTTACCAATGGTAGAGCTTAGTTTTGGCCCATTTTCCTGAATTGGCCCTGAATCATTTACATTACATTTACATTAACGGCATTTGGCAGATGCCCTTAGCCAGAGCAACTTACATAAGTGCTTAGAAGTCTCATCAGTGAATATATTCTGATTCTAGTTCAGTAGAACCCAGCTAAGAATACTATCACTTGAATAGCAGCGCCGAGCAGTGCTGGTGGATTAGAGAGAACGTGGTGCAGTGCGAGAATTTCTTTTTGGTAGGAGGGAGCTGCTCCATTTTTGGCTTTGTAGGCAAGCGTCAGTGTTTTGAATCTGATGCGGGCAGCTACAGGAAGCCAGTGGAGGGACTGTAGCAATGGTGTGGTGTGGGAGAACTTGGGGAGGTGGAAAATGAGTCGAGCAGCTGCATTGTGGATTAGTTGCAGAGGACGAATGGCGCTCAGAGGCAGATCTGCTAGGAGTGATTTGCAGTAGTCTAGTCTCAAGATTAGAGATTGAACATGTATCTGAGTGGCCTGTGTGGAAAGAAATGGACGAACCCTTCAGATGCTGAAGAGGAGAAATCGACATGAGCAGGAAAGATTAGCAAGATAAGGGATCTCTAAAGAATACATGACTGTTAAGGATGTAAAAAAATGTCAATGTTGAAATCAGTACTGCCCATGTGCTCGGATCCTTGGAAACAAAGGGCAAATGCGTGTCCTGGGAAATAAAGGGCATAAGGCAGGGGATGCCCCAAAAAGGATGCCAGTCCGTCGAAGGGCACAAGGCAGGGGATGCCCCAAAAAGGATGCCAGTCCGTCGAAGGGCACAAGGCAGGGGATGCCCCAAAAAGGATGCCAG
>JAODLD010000113.1:24759066-24772066 GCA_026781065.1 Mormyrops boulengeri
GGGGTTATCTACATAGGGCAGGATTTCAGTACAAAGCCACAATGAAGGAAAGGTATTCTTAGATGGTCCTGTCATGCCGGGGAGGAGCAAAAATAATATGTGAACTCTTTAAGAATCAAATTGCCCAGAGCAAGGGAATACATGAATAAGCTGTAGTAAACCAAAGATTATTAGTTCATGGTAGTCTATAATGGCCCTTAGCTGTTCCCTATCTCAGTTGTTATACGTGTCACACCTGACACTCTGCAGTTCCGCGTCGTTTACAGCTCGGTCCGCTCGACGCTCACACCTACTACATGGGTCAGTGACGTGGTGCTAATATTTTTGTGTCTGTATAGCTTAGATAAATTTATAGGTGTCATAATTTGAAGATAACTTATAAATTACTTGCATACTTTCTTTTTTAGGGACCTAGTCTTACATTTCTGATTTTAATCAATTTTGAGAAAATATTTGGGGCATGATGGCAAAAATGTCAATGAGGCATAACCTGTAAAAACTTGATACCAAATAATTCACCTTGCTTAAAAAAGGCGAAATTCTCAATGAAACTCTTTTGGCATAATCTCACATTTGAATTATTTAACAGAGGATAAAAGTAATAGAAAATCATTGTTTTGAATATTATAATTCGTTTTGCCATTCACATTAGTTGGGTGAACTTCCTTTAATGGCAAGGTGGTGTAACCACCATTCAAGGAGCATTATTATGCAAGAAATTCAATTGATAGTAAATATTACAGAGACAAACCCCTGATGAGTTGATGTTGCATGCCAAGGTTAGTAACTGTCTTTAAAATATTGTTATTTTGACATTTTTTAGGGTATGGTCAGGTACTGTATGCTTATGTTTACATATCAAATGGTATGACCCCAGGAAAACACTGACGATTCATCATAATTATGAAAATTAATAATTATTTTTAAAATTATGTTTCAAACATTCTTAGATAATGCCTGTCAAATTTGATTTTAAATTGAAATGTCAAATCGTATAACTGGTTACACCATTTGAGTCCTATTACAAGCCTTTCTGTTAGAAGCCAATTTTGTGAAATCAGTAGTTTATGATGCTGGTTTGAGATATAATATGAACTATCTCGCTTCGTGGAACTATTTTCAAGTGTTCAATGCTATATTTTTGGAAAAAGCGATTTGTCCACAACATTATTATCAAGGGTCTGTAAGGCTTGGATAATATGATAATGTTACATGACCTTGGTGATAAACAAATGTTTATCTTCAATACATATTTGTATTCCATTCATTTGCAATTGTAAGCAATATAAAATGTAATATATGTAGGTTAAGGTGCCAGTCAAAAATTTCTTCTGTGGTACCCGCTCAATTTGATATGTCCTATGACAGGAGCTCACAGTAATTTTTTTTAGAAATTTTAATGCACATTTAAAGGTTGCTCAACATGTCTAAAATTAACAGATTTATCGCCATACGGATAGATTATTTAATTTTGTCATCAGTTTAACTGTTTCCAGTTGAGTATAATTACTAAATGTTAAAAACAAACTGAAGCAACAATACTTTGAACAAGTTTGATAGTTTGACTGCCTTAATGAAGTCTATGGACACTCAGTTCCAAACTATAATGCATCATCTCCAGCACCAACAAGCAGCGACTTCCTGACTTTTGGATATTTGGCCCTGTGGCTCAAGACAACCTACAGCAGATACGGTTTCTGCTTTTCATTTGTTGTAATGGAACGGTTGAAATCCTGCATCAGTTTCACTGCTCGCTCCGCTCTGTCATATACCACTGCTAGACTGCTGACGTATGCCTTAGTTTATTGAAAGTCGTTGCGGTCCTGCCAGGTCTCTGTGAGGAAGTCGGCA
This sequence comes from Mormyrops boulengeri, assembly GCA_026781065.1. Taxonomy (NCBI): domain Eukaryota; kingdom Metazoa; phylum Chordata; class Actinopteri; order Osteoglossiformes; family Mormyridae; genus Mormyrops; species Mormyrops boulengeri. Next base: position 24,760,918 of record JAODLD010000113.1, read on the forward strand.
TTCAACCCAAGTATGTGAAAAAATGACATTGTCCTGCTTGTGACAAAGTCATCGAGTTCCTTGTCAGGAATGGCAACTGGTTCAATCTGGATTCGCTTGGATGGTATGTAGGTATGGAACAAACCTTGCATTAAACATCTCCTTAAAACAATTTAAACTATATAGCATGCAAGATTACAAATAAAATACAGTTCAGAATGCTTAAATTTTGGCCACGCATTACAATCGACAGTTACATACCAGAATATACAGTACACTGCAATTTTATTTTAATAAAAGATTGAACTCAAGTATTTGTTTGCATTTGCTTTCTTTAAAAACAACATGGAATCCAAAGAATACTTATACAGATCTTGTAATTTATTAAATAAGTAACAGAACAGATGTAATTACTTACCATAGTACAGGAAAAATTAAGAATTGCAATATATTAGAAACTTTACTTGTGTTGAGCAACCAGTAAATGTTGACCTAAAATTCTGAAACCTTGCAGTTTTTACTTACAGAACAAGGGTAACAACTTGAAGGGTACCACACTGAAAATTCTAAAGTTCAGTAGATTGCCGGGCACCCTAATGTAGGTATATGTAATGTAATATATGTAGGTAAATCGTAATGTAGCTAAATGAAATGCGTGAACAGTGACTTGAACGGGGACAGCATTTTTAAAGGACCTAAATGTATATTTATATTAAATGTATATGTATATTAAATTTCTACTGTTTCATAATTAGTACAACTAGAGGTGGGCGGTACACCAGTGTCATAGTCATTACCGGTGTGATTGTCTGCCACGATATGGATTTACGTTATACTGTTAACACCATGAGAATTCAGCATTTTAATTATACAACAGCCTATTTATAAAAATAAAGCATTTTTTTTTCTTCAAAGCTTCATTTTGACTCTAAATACTTGTCGTCAAATAGTATATGTAACCGGTTTATCTGTGTTGTGTCAATTTTCGCACTCCGACGAAGTGTGGCGATAGCAAATTAACAAATTCAAAATAAACAGATTTTGTGTAATTATACACATTAAACAAAGTAACCTGGTTACGTATATATGTATATATAGAACCAAATTAAAATAAAACATATTCGCTGAATCAGCATATATGTGCCCTGCTGCCTTCATGCAAGGTGCGTGATAAAAGGCACAGCTACCCAGTTAACACTGGAACTGCCGTTTTCCACGCCAGTGAACGTGGAACTCCTTTAACTCCAAGCAAGATATGCTTCGGTGTATGCAGCCCTTTTGTTTGTGCTAATGTGTCATTAGTGTTAATAACAGCAGTGAATCTAACAAAAAGCCATAATGTTCCTAATAGAGCGGCTGCTCTGTCCTGAAATCTTACAGCTGAAAAGTTTTCAAACGCAGTATTTTATAAAATGCTGGATAAATGCATGTAGATAATTGATGATTTCATGTTCATCAAAGTTTACCTTTTTTAAAAACTGTATAAAGTAATGTTATTTTTATACAAATCAACCCATATGAAACAAAAAAAACTTTGCCAGTTCTCACGTATCTGGTGTGACACTCAGACTTTCAAACTCATGCTCACACCATAAATCTTACAGCAAATACATATTATTTCATTACAAACCTAAAATTGGTGACAATCAAACCATTGGGGTAGTTTGCAAACCCTACAGACTATTTAGAAGGTAATAAAATGGTTACATTAATGTAAATTCGTGTGCATGTGTGTGCAGACTTGTCTCAATTTAAAATCTCACTCCAGCCAGCTGACCGAAATTGGCAACCCTGCGTTTTATTTGAGAAAACTGCAAAATTGCTCCGACAATTTTAAAACAAATATGAGAAAACATTAACCTATGACACTTTTTATGTCTTTTCGAAATAAAACCGCCCATACCCATCTTAAAGTGCACTTAATATATTAATATATAATTTTTTAATTTACATAAAGGGACGTGTGCTATTCCTCCCAAAACTTGCAAAAAAGTAACCACGATATAATACCGTCATCGTCCAAAAAATGAAAAATAGTGTGATGATAATTTGAGGTCATATCGCCCACCCCTAAGTACAACATAATAGTCTTTTTTCCCCTAATAGTTGCCACTTTTCAAGCAAGTGGCTCATCAAAGAGCACAAGTGAATGCTGATCATGCTACTAGGGCCAATTACCTTGCCAGAAGAAGTGAAAGGTAGTTTACACACACACACACACACACACTATTGGGATCACACTATCACACACAAGCTGATCACTTGTGTTCAGACTTTCTGCATGTGTCAGTTCTGCTAGATGGTCAGATGTCCCCGCACACAGATATTACATAAGACTCTGTCACCAGACAAGCTCCAGATTTGTTTAGTGCAGGCTAACTAAGAAAACAAAAATGCTCCGTTAAGATAGGAGTTGTCGGGTTTTATAGAATAAGTGTTGTCTAGGTTTATGGCAATTGGTGTAACCAGTATTTTACATAAAAATATGATATGTCGGAAAATTAATGTGAAAATTAATGTAGCAGCCTTTGCTTTGCTAGCTTCTTCAAACTGAGCGTGTTCACTGGGGTGATGTGCTTTTAAATGTCTAATTAAATTTGTTGTGTTAAATGTCTTTGCATTGGTTCCCCCATGGTGTACCTGGTCCTTACACTTGCTGTAGATAGCGAATTTTGCGTCCGCATGGCTCACGCTGAAGAATTTCCAAATTACGGACATTTTTGCGTGTCTGAAAGTGCGCGCGACTGCGCATTTGATTTATTGTGTGTGCGCAAGATCAGTTTGTAATTGGAAATACTTGAGACTGATCGGCCGATCACCGGTCAGAAAGATCAGGCTGAAAATCGGCCCATTCCAATCGCTGGCCGATCAACCAGTGCGATATACCACTGGTGACAACCCTAGTTCACACACACACATACCCATACCAATTGAGGGTGCATTTTGGCTCAGTGGATAACACTGTTGCCTCACAGCCAGGTTATGGTTAGGGTTGGGGTTCACACCTCTGTGTGTGGTGTTAGTATGTTCTCTGCATCTTTCATGGGGTTATTTCAGGTATTCTGGCTCTTTCCTGTAGTTCAGAGAAATGCAGTTAAATTGCTCATGGTATGATTGTACATAGCCTGCACTGCACAAGATACACCCCGGCCTGTGATAGGCTGCTGGCCCCTCTGTGACCCTGAGCAGGGTAAGTGGTTAGATGAATGAATGTCTTTCTGCTGGTGTAATGTATATCGATGTTGCAGGTCTCACTCACTGTATGACTTTCCTGTATGTGAGAGAACTGTACCAAATGCAAACTCGGTTGTGTGACAATCAACTTCTATCCATTATATTATTAACAAAGTTAAATAGTAAAAAAAAAAAATACAAGAGAAGCAGGTATGTGAAGATGCGTCTTTGTGGTAGAATGTGTGTACAATGGTACCTAACATTTGTTTGAAGCATTTCTCAACTAAACGAAAGCTGCATGTATTTGCATAAATATACAAGGAACTATCTAAATTTTTTGCATTGTAAACCTTTGATATGTGTTTTAATTAATCTGATAAATGCAGAATATTATGAAATAATTTTGCAAGAAATGCCAGACAAATCACTGGAACAAATATTTTTGACTGATACCCCCATTTGATGAATACAACAGTATCATCAAAAGAAGATTTTGTTAGTGCGGCAGTGTAATGTACCAATTTGCCACAGTCGCATGTGAAGTATAACCTAAAGGCCAGAATATGAGGAGGAGAGTACATGTCAGGTAACTAGGCGTTGTTAGACTCGTGTTTTGGTATGTTAGTGGAATGCTTGTTTATGTGGACGAATGTGTGTGTGTGTCTGTGTGAGTTATGTATATATCACATTATGGGGACGTGATAAAAACTTGTTACTTTGATGTGGTGGGGACCATTTTTCTAATTTAACTCAATTTTATAAAGATCTGTGAATCAAAAGTGTAAAAATGTCAAAAGTCTTTCATTTCGTTTGGTTACTTATGGTTTAGGGTTGTGTTAGGGGTTAAGGTTGTCATAGTTGGGATTATGGTTATGCCCATAGATATCAAAGATATAGATGCCTAATTTGTGTGTGTGTGTGTGTGTGTGTGTGTGTGTGTGTGTTAGAAAGTGACAATGGAAAGCTGGGGAGGCCTGGGTGTCACTCAGTGACACACATTCTGACAGGGTTCGGGTGGGGTGAATGAGAGGGGGGGTTGGGCTCCAGAGGCTTTGTCTCGATCTGCCAGCGGAAAAACACTCTCACAACAGGTGTCAGATGCCAGCGACTCTCCAGATGGAATTCAGTAGCAAATTCGGGCCAGTAGGACTTGGGGCCATTCCTTTGTGTTTTCTTTTTGCTTCTTTTGTTTAGCAGTAGTTTGAAGTTATCAACACTTCTCACCTAACCTGCATCTCCACACCTAACCATTAATCTGCAGCTACTCCAGACCTACTGACAGTATAGCGATAGATAGCCAGCAGTCACTGTGAAGCGTCACTCATTAACGTCGTAAGATTTCTATTTTGGTTTATGGATATACCATTATTAGAATGTTCATGCTTTTCTCAAATTTTTTTATCCTCTTCTTTATATACCTGTGACTATTTGTCTTTTTGTGATAAATTCAATTTTAAGGTCTTTTTTTATATATATGTATACCCTACCCTAACAGGTGTTTATTGGTGGTTTGTCGATTTTAGCCGTACCATCAGGAAGGGGCTGTCCATTTCCGAGTGCCCTTTCCCACTAGTGAAATCACAGCCATGAATGTTTTTTTTTGCCATTTTCTGACACTGTCAGAAAAGTGAAATTAAATTCTACCATCTGTATTCTCTAGTGAAAGTATTCTCCAGCATAACTCACACCCCAAGTACTAGCAGCGGTGACTGCCCCCCCTCCTACCACTGGCCCGCGTCTGCCTCCCCATTACTTGAGATCTGGCACAGAGTGTCAGCCTCCCTATGGGTGTCGCTCCTCTGCTTTTTCGCACGCTCCTGCCGCTGCCTCTCTCCTCACTCCTGCTTTCCGCTCAACCCGCCAAAGTCGTCTCTCTGCCAGTTGCACAAACGGGAGAATTACCGCACCTGCGCCACATCCCTGGCTGGACCACGCAGGCAAGTGCAAGTCGCTGCTTTGGCTTCAGACACAAGACTGTTTTAGAGAAGCGTTTGATGCATGCAGGGGGTGAGTGGGGGGGGGTCGCGTGTGTAAAAGCATAGGGATGGCTTCTCGGGGGAGGGGTGGCACACTTGGTCAGCACATGCAGCCCAGAAGGACAGATGGCCAGTGGTTGTGGTCTTTTTTTTCATCCTGCTGGCTTTGTATTCGGCCTACTGGTACACAGACCCTCCTTTCAGGGTGCGTGAGGTGGGGGCATGCTGCAGCCGGGGGCTGTTTGGGGCCAGTGGGAGGGCTGTATCTAAGGCCAGAGAGGAGTAGGAGGAGGTGGTTGCTTAGCCACGAATACGCCAAGATCAGGTCCAGATGCCGTCGGGACAAAGGGGCTTTTCTGAGGAGACCGCAGGGGGAAGCGTGGCACTTGCCATTGTGAGTGTCGGTCCGCATTGCAGAGTGGAAACAGGCAGCTCTGTTTTAATGAAGCGCATGCCGCCCCGTAAGCTGTGAATGGAAGCATTTCTTTTTTCCATGCCCTTTTCAATTCGTGGGCTAGATTTTTTCCCATCTATTTAATAGCTATGTCACGGACTCTGACGGATGATCAGAAATGTAAAATGCGAGTAGGGAAGATGAACGCGCCTCCCTCTCTGTGCGAGGTGCAGAAAAACTGGAAATTAAATGGCAGGCGTGATCCGTAAAGCGTACTGATGCAGACGGGCAGCCTTATTTGTACGTGTGTTCGCGCTTAAGATGCGGACATGCATTCTGCTTTCCGGCTTTCACACCGACATCACAATACAGCCCCCATAATCAGCCATGTCCGACACATTCTTTATCAGTCAGCCTGGAGAATTAGACCTCCCTAGTTCCCCAGCTACCGTGTCTCGTAGATCAGTATAACTGATGCTTGTTCAATGGCTGATAACACATGATTCTATCTTAATTGTCAGCCAGACAGTAGGACTGGGAGGCGGCGGGGTGAGGAAAGTTAAAGCCCTGTATGTATTAACGTAAGCAGAGTGTTCGTTCCTTGCGAGGTATTGTGTTGCAGTCGAGTTAATAAGCACAGAGATTGTCTTTTTAATGTTTTTTTTAGCTAGCCAGTTTTGTCTGTCTATATGGTACCCTGAAAAAAATCAGACATCAGCTTTGGGGACCCTGTGTTAGCGGAAAGTGCAGGCTTCCTCGCCCGTGCCTTGCCTTTGTGTTCACCGCGATCGTCGGTGTACTTTCTGTTTCCTCCGGTCCTTTAACTCGGATTTCTATCGGTCGATCGTTGCAGTGTCCAAGCCTCCATTGCACATTGGACAATTTAAATTACGATTTATTTACACACCTCACGTTTCTCTTGAACGTTACAACGTACGGCTGTGTGATTTGCATTGACTTTTTTCAGGTATGGTCTCGCTATTATTTCTTGCATAAATTTACACTGTAGATGCTTATAGTTACGATTCATTCTGTAATTCTTAAGGGTAGAAGAGTATGCTGTTTTATCATTGTATTATTTTGATGTGCATCTAGGACTTAATTGGTACTCGCAAGACTGTTGCTTTCAGATGTCATAATTCAGGCACTTTTAGCCATTAAAACTCGTGTTTTTGGGGGGAGGGAGGTTAAACACCTATCTAAAGTTCATACTCTGACTGTGATTCGTACCTAATTTTGAAAGTCTCTAATATGAGAGTAAAATATATTGTGAGAATGAATTTGTTATAGGCTGTGCCACTGTGAATTCGTGTTCTTTTAATCCTTGTATTCATTACTAAGTAGAGTATATGAATTTCACATATTGGGGGCACTGCTATTGCAATCAGGTGCAATTATGGGTTTTCCTATATCTGTCGTTGTCCTTCCGTAACTGTTTATCTGCTAGAAGCTTGTGGTGAGCCTGGATCACAGGGCACGCACTATCAGCACACGCCTAATCACATGTTTTGGACTGTATAAGGAAACCACTTTGTGTTTTTGTATTTCAGTGACACACAGATTCTGTCGGCACAGGTCCTATTCTTGCTAGCAAATAGTTACCACTGTATCACCCACTTTCTGATTTTGTTGTGTGTGTAACTGCACTTTTACTTATTTTTGTATAGTATAATCATGGCCATTCCTGTATAGTATTATAAAGACCATTAGGTGCAAATGGCTGTAGGTTGTTGGATACCACAGTTCACCTGAATGCAATGCACTCAAATCCCACTGAATATACTAGATCACTGTGGAATGAATAGAATAGAACAAACTGAATTACTGTGCAAACGGCTCTTTTTGCATTCTGTTCTGCAGCAGTATTCATGGATTAATACGTGTTTATGGCAAGATACCATCTGTTTTTTATAATTATTAGCTGAAGTTCCTTTCCACACACACACGCAGTTTAAATTGTTACTGAATTACAAGGCAACTTAATACTCTCATACAGTGTTATCAATTCTATGTTCCCTGAATTTGAAAAATCCCCCAGAGTCCCAAAAGTTCAGCGATATTGAAATTAATTCGGAAACCATGAGTGTGCTGTTATGTGATCCCATGTGAGTTGCATTTGTATCTCAGTGTGTATAGTCATTAGTGTATAGGTTATTGTCTCAACTGGTTTGATCATTACACCTTAGCACTTTATTTCTGTTATTTAAGCATAATCTCACTATAGCACGTCCTAGTTAGACTCTCAGCTCCATACCTTCGTCTACATACTGTGACTCTTATCATATACTATACAGTATGTGAAAAATATGACTGAATATTTATGCTGTTTATAAACAGTATCGATTGTAGTTTCAACAAGATGCTTTTTTTTTTTTTTTTTTTTACATATTTTAAAAGGTTTCAGATGTTCATGGAAGTTAGGTTAGCTGCCTGTGTGGAAATGCAAATAGGATGAATACAGGACTTTGGTTTACTTATATATTTCTTTATTTATGGAGTGAACAAGTACAGTAGTAGGCGTATAAGATAAGAGGTCATGTATATAGACACAGAATCAGATGGTGCAGTAGAATTTTCTTACCATTGTTTCCTGTATACTGCTACCAAATGTAGCTATATTATTCTTCATATAATACAAAAACGAGGTAAAAAGTACTTGTAGAAACATTGTATATGTTGCATGTGTTTTGCAGGCTTACATGTGTAGGAAGGGCCAATATACCATTTACAGGCCGCAGGAAAACTGAAAGAAAGCTTTTATTTCCAGCCATTTAATTAACGTTTCAAAGACGGTAGGCTGTGGTGTTGCTGGTGTTGCAGTTTAAGGACTGTTGCAGTCTTTTGGCTCTGTTACATGAGAATAGCTTAAAGGCATTACTTGCAATGTTTTATGCCACGAAAATTCAACACACACAGTACAGTTCTGATGTGGAGCTTCAATTTGATTTGCAGATGGTGATCACTCATACAGAGAGATCATGTCAAGGCATCGTTTACTGTAGACTGAGAGCTGTTGTTTTCTTGGGAGGAAAGGCAGTAAAGTCTCACCAGCATAATAGTGGTAACGGAAGCCATGAGAAATGAAATGTGGCATATAGAGACAGTAACACTGATCCCTATAGCGTCCGAGCAGTAATACCTAAGGTCCAGAGAAAGGGGCATTACCAGGTCCTGTATGAAGCCAGTGCTGAATGTGTGAAAGAACGGTAACGAAGTGTGTGGAAAGCTCAAGCTCAGCACCTTCTCCAGTTAGCTAGGGAACTGTAAATAGTTCCAGTAATATATGAAATATATGATCTATCAAAAAGCAAAGGCAAAGCTTTAAAAGTAGATGGCTTTGCTTGTATGTATAACTGTGGGCAGTCCACTGATTTTCCTTTGTTTATGACCTCAGACAGTTACTACAGCTGTTACCCCGACAGTTCGGTAGAAGAAACTGGACTGTAGTAAGTGCTATCAGCCTGCAGATAGTTACTTTGAAACTTTTAATTCACAAACATGCAGAAGGGGGTCTTTGAGAAAGCTGTAATCCCTAAACAAAAATCCAGTGATTGCACAGTTAGGGGTAATTTATTCCCAGTCCTAAAGATAGCAAGTATATTATTCATCCTTTCAATCAGCAGTATATTTCACAACTCAAGCATATGTGACTGACCGATTCTTAATTTCTAGTTTATTCTAAGGGGACAGAAACGGCCACCCATATGCTCTCTAACGCCCTGTGTGTGACCCTGTGTTACACTCGGCGTCGCCGTCTGAATGGTCATGAATGGTCATTAGGTCATGACTCCACTAATGAAATCATGCATTCTGTATTCCACTGTTAAAATCCCACACAGTTAAATGCAGAGGCATAAAGGCTACTAACATGCCAGTCTTTCTCCAAGTCGCAAATTATTTTCGCTGTAGAATCACATTGGTTCGTAACCGTGATGATTCCTCTCACTGTCACCCTTTTATTGCCAATGCAAGTTGACATCTGCCACTTGAGGGCTTACAAGAAGCCTGCAGCTCAGGGCAGCGTAATACCTGACTAACTTGTCTCCAAGATGCCTATAAATTTGTCTGTAAATACCGAGTAGGAGGCAGTATTTAAAATGAAAACATACTACCTATATTGCTTACAACCATCACAATTTTGTAGGACTTGCCTGCATACAATATAGCACTCCTTGTAGGATTTTGGGCCTCCTGTATATTAAGTTGGGAGCGGCGGTGGAGCAAGGCTTGCTGAGCAGGGTGGGGACGGCGTGCCAGCCAGCCATCCCACGGCTGCGGAGGAACACGGCCCGCTGCGGGGCTGTGCAAGCACAATGAGGTGGCACACATGCACAGCAAGCACTCTGGCTCACCTTATCTTTAAATCTCATTCAGCACTGATCCTGCTACGGCACGCACTGCCCCCTCCTCCCAGACACCTCCGTCACGACCCCCCAAGGGTCACATGACTCGTAGGAAGTCTTGCTTGGGTGCCTTGCTGATTAGTTTGACGAGCATGTGCACAGATATCTTTGTGTGCCTGTGTGTATGAGCAGGGGAGAGAGAGAGAGTGAGAGAGAGGATCTGGGTTGAGGTGGGCGGTCCTGGGGTGGGGGTTGCTGTGGAGCTGGAGACGTTGGCTTCAGACAAGTGCTTCAGTATGCGAACCCCACATTGGCTTAGCGTCTAAGCTGGGTAGGACGACTCATCCGTGCAGCTCGTGGGCTTTCGGCCGGGGGGGGGGCAGCGTCGGCAGCAGCCTGCCCAGATGCACGTGAGCGATCGGCAGGCGGCAGGGGGGAGACGCCACCAGAATCCCAGGGTGCTGGTACCGCTCCCCTGAACGTCCCCCAGGAGAGGCCGTGGACGCCGGAGGCAGCAGCAACAACACGGTATTTATCACGCTTTGGCCGGTGCCTGGTGTTTGCTGGGAGCTCGACGGATTGATGCTGTGTTCCGGGGGGGGGCAGACGGTGAGGCAGGGTCTGTCATCTCGGGATTGGGAATGTGGTTTGCGGCGATGGGTGGCGAGAGGATGGTGAGCCCAGGAGTGTGAGCAGCAATGTGTCGCGTGTGTGTGTGTTTGTGAGTGAGTGTGTGTGTGTGTGTGTGTGCGCGCTCAAGTGTCTGAGCACACACGCATCCGTGAGCCGCCATGCAGTTGGCCGCGCGCGGGGCTGATTCAGGCAGCCATCCATTGGCAGTCTCTCTGCCTGATGAACGCCGTCACCCTGCACCTTTTCGAGCAGGCCGGCTTATACGGGGATGGCTTTCGGAGCGTCACGGTCATTTTCCCCTTCTGTCCCCGTCTCTCTCCATTCGCCTGCTGCCTCCCTCCCCTCTCCTTAACTGTCCCTTTAAATGGAAGCTTTAAACCTTTTTTCCCCTGCTTTATCCTGCATCCAGCCTTCCTTTCATGACAAAGCCTTTAATGGACAAGAAAGAGAAGAAATAGAAATGGCATTTTGGTCAGGTTTCAGAATAATTAAAGTTTGAATCATATTTCTGTTGCCTTTAGCCAGCCTGTTTTTGTTTTCTTTTCCACTTCATATCACTGCGGGGGGGGCGCCGGGGAGAGGGGGGGGGGGGGGGGGGGGGGGGGGGGGGGGGGGGGGGGGGGGGGGGGGGGGGGGGGGGGGGGGGGGGG
>JAODLD010000113.1:24772166-24784319 GCA_026781065.1 Mormyrops boulengeri
ACTTCATATCACTGCAACCCCCCCCCCCCAAAAAAACAAATACATTTATGGACAAAAGCTGAGCAGAGCGGTAGATAATAGAGTTGCTGAAGCTCAAAGAATGGACTTTTGTTTTGAGCCTTATTGTATGTCTAGCTGCTCTCAGTCTGCTCACTCTGTCTCTCTCTCTGGCTCAGCTCAGCACCTGTTTTCCCTTGCCCCCATCTGTAAAAGAATAAAATATCCCCCGTCCCTCCCCACCTCCTACCCCCATTTCCAAAGCTTTGCTTGGTCTTTGAGAAATAATGATCAGTTAAAACTCCTCTGCTGTTCAGGAGGAAGCAAGTAACAAGGAGGGGACACCAAATTCAGCCGGACGGGAAATATGTTAAAACTCGTATTTTTGCGTGTTTTCAAACAGACAGTTTTTTTCATGTGAAGCCCACATGTGTTTATTGCAGTTGCAGATCGGTTCCTAGTACAGATCACATGTCGACACTTACAAATTGCTCAACCTAGTGAGATCATGCGGTTCCATGCTGAAACCTTCCAGTATTTGCGTATGTGATTCAGGCCTGTATCTGTGTGTATATGTTGCCAGGCAGTATATGAATCTGGATAATTAGAATGCCTTTGCTACCATTCAAATTTTTTTAATTGAAATGGCACTGAATGTGGTGGGTCAGCTTCTGAGAATGCAAAATGAAGGAATTGCCACTTGTGGATGAGACATGATGTGGAATTTCAGATGAGGAAGATCCAGTTATTAAAGTAAAGTACATACCTTTACAGTTTTCTTTTAGTTTAATGAAGATTGATCGATTGTGATCTATTTTTTATCCCATGCCTTAGGATGGTAGCCATAATGAACCTGCCAGAGATTCCTCACCCCTTCTTAGAAAGCGCAGATTAACAGTGGATTGTTGTCTAGTGCAGAAGCTGGTCTGGACTTTGAGTAATGTCAGTCTGATTAAAGCACATGTCCATAAGGGATATAAAAGGAATCGCACACAAATATGCACAGGCAGCAGACTTTCATTGTTTCACGCAAGCTGTAATATTTGGAAATGTATGTTTCCTTTTGATCTGAATATCACTTTTCCTTGTTCCAATCTTTGGAAAGCCAGCTAGCTGCTTTGTCAGCTGTCAACTTCACCCTGTAGATTTAAGAATAAAAATGTGTAATGCCTTTTTGTCGTAAGAGAAGGCTGCTTCGTAAATTCAAATCATAGAGTTGATTTATCCATTTCTTAGCCAAGAGTTTAAATAAAATATTACAACGGTCAGTATAGCTGTAGACATTAGTCTGTGGTGTTGCTGAAAATATTTCAAATATGAGGTGTCTTAGATGGTCTGTGCTGATTATGATCAGCATTCAGGATATTCCCCTATCCATTCATACATGTGGTCAAGGTCAAAATGTTAAGAAACAGATTGTAACAAAAAACTGCTGATTTCCCAAAGTGAGCCATAGCCATAATATTTCAGTAATAAGCCCTTTGATCAATCACTAACATTTTTTTCACAATTGCAATGGAAAGCAATTACATGCCTAAAACTAACAGATGATTTCCCAAGTGGCATATCACATGACAAAAATAACCAATAGGTGTCCTCCTCTTCCTGATTAATACACAAGTCGATATTGGTGTAAGATTTATTGCAGGATGTGAAGACTTTGGCTGTAGAGGGAACAAATTTGGTTTAACATTTTTTTCAGCAATGGGTCAACGTCTTCTTTTCCCTTATTACGTTGGGTTGCCCGAGGTGAAGGTTTCACTGCACATACTGCATTTTGGATTTCATCTGATCTGCTGAAGATCAGATCGTTGGTTTGTTGCATAACATCCCAGGATGGCAATGGCTGGAAACCGCTTTGGCGGCCTGCCCCCCCCCAAGCCCCTCCCGCTCCGGTGGCCGCCGGAGCAGGGGTTAAGAGTGGCAGATGTTAGACTGAGCTAAATTTGAGATTTTGTGAAACCGAATCTGAATGTGAGACAATGCAGCAGCCTGTTTGGCCTGCAACAGCCGGAGGCATGTTACAGATGTTGCTAAGGTTAGGTTATTGTGCATACGCCAATAAAACTATTATCTACTTATCTTCTTTCTGTGCATACGTGCTCATGTGTAGGTGTATATTACACACATAATGAAGGGATTCTTACAAAAGCCATCGGTTATATAAATCTATTGTTGTTAAATTAAAACTAGCATTCATTACATTGTTAAAAAAGCCTAGAATATCTAGTTGAAGCTAGTGCAGTATATGAAGGTGTAAAGTACTCCTGAATGCATATGGCCTGCTTTCAAGAAAAAGAAAAGTACAAAATGAAAAACGTCCTTCAAAGACAATATAATCCATTTTGCATGTTAAACTGATACTGTGAGTTTCCTGCAGGTAAGAGAGTGCAGCCATTGTGGAGACAGAGGTCAGAGCAAGTCCGTGACAGTTCAACAGGCTAAATAACTCACTGCCTGCTGTTGTTTTGACATTTCAAATATTATGCTTCAATGTCTGTACTATGATGTGTTTCATTCGTTGTTATGTTACCTTGACTGAACAATGCCAGATTTCATTTAAGTGCTATTTAATTTGTAATTTAGGTCAGAAGTTATGGAGGAATGGATGGATAAATTTTAAGGGTCAATTGTAAGGGAAAATGTAGACCACATTTTAATTCATTTAGAAATAAATTGTACCAGTCAAACATGTTTAGATATATTGTTCTGCGTTATTGTCTGTAAAACAAAAAACTGACAGTTCATTTTCCCTGTAACAGTAGGTTACCAGGTATATGATGAGAGCCGATTCTATGGTTTAGTTCATATACTCAAGCTAAATCAGAATGATACAATTAACTAGTCCCTTGCTGTGTGCTCTTGTTTGGGTATTTTTGCTATCTGTCTAACCAGTTCTGAGATCATGCGGTTGAGCTGTGTGTGTGTGTGTGTGTGTGTGTGTGTGTGCGTAACTGCCTTCAGTGGCAAGTGGCTTTGTAGGCAACCATGATTATCAATATTTTGCCAAGTTAATATTAGCTTTTCACCAACTGGAAACTCTTACATTGTCGCCATCAGCAAAGTTTTTAGAAGCCCACCCACCCAGAAAAGAACTCATAAGACAGTACTGTCGTGGGTATCTGTTACGGTCACCAAAATACATTCTTTTATCATTAATCTCCCAGTATATATTATACTGATTAGTTTGATTTGTTGTTATGCTGTATATTTTTGAATTCTGGAGTAGCAGAGCATTAATAGTTAAGCTAAGAGTAGTTCCGTATGCATAGGTTGTGATTTATTATTGTTGTTCACAATAAGAGGCTTTTTAATTTGTTGCTGGGCTCGCTCTACCCATACTGTATTGTTCAGTCCATGTTAATGAAGCAGGAGTTTGCTTGATCCATCACCCCGAGATAACAAGCGGCAGACTCTTATCAGCGAGGTGTCACGACGGGGACCGTGTCCTCTCTCGCTCCCCACCGGGAGGAGCAGTGCCGCTGCCAGTCCTCATGCTGTCACCGCTGCTGATTTATGGCACCGTGTCCCCGTCCCTGCATCCAGCTTGGGTGATTAATAAGGCCGCCCGTCCTGGCTTGTATTTACAGCCTTCGCCGCGTTTTTAGCGGTTACCGCTGCTATTTCCTTCCCCCTCCCCCCAACCCACCACCCAAACCTGGAACATTCCTCTCCGGTTCCTCCCTTTGGTCCGAGGGACGTTTTCGGCCAAAGGGGCACGGCTCCTGTGGATGTCAGGGTCTTGCAGACGGGGTGCTTTGAAGGGAGGGGTCTTCTCTACAAATCGGTGGAATCATGTCCAAAACAGACAGTTTCCCATGAGCGCCAGCGACTTGATGAATTGTAATTTAGCAGGAGGGCTGCCTCTGGTAGGGTTATGCAGATGTCTTCTCCCAGAGATCTCACTATGAAACGAGTTTCCCTGTAAGAAGAATCCAGGGGTTTAAAAGGTAGTAACAGTTTGATGCCAGTGCTAGCTGGAAAACAACAAGCAGTCATTGGGTAGCTTTGCCCAAAATACTGACTATGTGATGTACAGACCTAAAACCTTAATAATATTACTTTCACTTATCCATGGTACCTACATACCATAGTAAACATCATCTGCGTGTACATATTTGTTGTCTGTTTATGTATATTTATCCAGCCGTATCTTGTAGACAGAGAAACAAAGAGAGGACTTGAATCATCTGAGACATTGTGCAGAACAATGGACAAGAGTCTCATCCTAGTTACTTACTGCTACTGAGCATAATTATTGTTTTAATAATAGTACACTGTTACTATTACTACCAGTAATATTAGTAACTTCGCTGCCCATACCCAGGTGTGCAAACATCTTGCGAGGCACGTCGTGTAATGGAAACTTTCATGACCCAGACGGTGTTAGTTGACCTTTATTCATAGTAAACGATAGCGCCGGAGACACTGAGGAGGACACGTCCAAGGAGTTTGACCTCCAGCTGAAATAAAGCTTCCTAGCTGTGACCGCGTCAGAGAAGACCAAAGCTCAGCGTACCCTTGTGTGCAGAGATCTCGATGTAGGTCACAGCTGATACTCAGAGCAGTGGCTCCAGAGACTTGGGAGAGCCGCATGAAAATATACTCACTTCCACATTTTGTTATTTATAACACCTGCTTTTTGAGCTGAGTGTGTGTCAGTGTGCGTATCTGCATGTTTATATTTGTGATTGTGTCTGTGTCTTGGTGTGTGTTCGTATAGGAGGAACAGCCAGTATAATTTGGCTGTTTCTGAACTGAATTGTGCTTGCATTGTGATGCTAATATGGCATTTCTTTTATCCATCCTCATGACCTAAGTATTTATTTCATTGTTATGGTTAATTCTGGAATTAAACTGGATTTTGCGTGTTTTCACTTGGACAAGGATTCCGTTGGTAGCAATGCTACTGTTGTCCTTCCTTTTCCATGTACTGCAGATGTTTAGTTGCTGGAATGGAATGACAGGTCAGTCATTTTTTACCTGGGAAACAAATCAGCGGTGCAACAGAGAGGGCCATGGACCTCACAGCCATCAGGCGCCTCTTAATAGAGACTGTTCCTGCGCGGCTTGGGCATATGAGCAGCATGCAGGGAGGGGTGACAGGACTCAGAGATATAGCCATAGTTTGTTACAGCTGGTGGAGTTGTCGCCTGGCACTGCTAGTGTGTTAGCGGGCTGCGACGAGCCTCTGGAGTTTTGGCACAGAAGCGGAGTTTAGTGTTCACCGAGGCTCAAGTTCTCTGCCGGTGTCAGACGCCAGCGATACACAGCCCGGCCCTTTGACGGCCTAGCGCGGAATGGGACAGCCAGAGACGTGGCATGTGTGAGCAGCTGCCTTGCCTGAGCTGGGGCCATTGATGCTAATGCACTCTGATTCCTTGCTGCTCTTTTCAAAGATTGGGAAAGCAGTTACCTTACATAGGCAGGAGAGAGAGAGAGAGAGAGAGAGTGAGAGAGAGATGTGATCTGGTCTTTTCGACATTACAAGGTGCATCCAGGGCAACAAGGCCTCAAATTGGTGCATTTTTGAGACCCAGTCTGCCCAAGGAGCTCAGTATATATGTCTGTGTCCATGAGACCAGTAGCTACCAGAATTGGTGACACCAATTTAGTTTCTCCACTATGTACTAACATTTTTTTTCACAATTGCGATGGCTGTTACATCACTTTAACACTTAAAAGATACGTAAACATATTTCTGCACCTTACCACAATATTAATGTCATTAATGTCAGTAATATCACGCTGTCCGATATACACTGTTGTGTGCATTAATATGGCGAATATGGATGTCAGACCAAGTGTATCCTCATGGTATTTCATTTGTGATTCCTAGCCGTCATGTTGGAAGACAGTGGAGTGGAAGGTATTTCGTTCTATAGGTTTGGATCTAGTTTGAAATCTGCCAGAGATTAAACTCGGTTTTGGGGCACTGCAGGCAGGACTCAAAAGAAGCCAAAGCGGCCCCCAAGCCCCCTATTAAACACCTTTGCGTTTGGTCCTTTATTAATTCACTGATGTGGTATCATTTGTGAGATCTTTACAGCTGGGTGGCGTCATCGGTAGATGCAGCACGTATCGAGAGAGCATGTTGTTGCTAGTGCTGTCCTCCAAGGGAAAATGAGAAGTCTCGCCTTATCACTGTGCCGCAAACAGGAGCGGCAATTGTATTCCTTTAACACGACGAAAATTAAACTGAGCACACTTGTGGTTTCCAAGGCAGCACGGCAAATCTGACCGTCTGCCTAACGCCGTTTCCCCATAGCCGTGCAGAAGTCGAAAGAGATGTACTCATTCATGTCTGTTTTGGTTCATCAGGATTCAGTTCAGATGTGATTTCCTCCAGGTTACATTGGCAGAAAATGGAGGGGCTGCATATTTTAATTAGTGTTCATGTTGTCTGGCGCATGCTTTATTTTATTATGTAGTTTTCAGGCTTCTCACTCATGTTCAGTGGCTTTGCTGTGCGTGGTAATGAAAATGTAATATTCACACAAATTATTTGAACTATTTAACTCCTACAACCACTGAAGTAAGTTTTTTTTTTCTTTAGCAACTAAGTATGAGGTGGTCTTGCTTTCAGCATCAGACATTTCAAAATTACAAAAAGTACATTTTCAAAATATTGTATTTGACTGGTTTTACTTTATGTTGAAAAAGCACAGTGCATGTGCTTAGATTCATGTTAAATTGTTCAATTTAGATGTACTCATTTGCACTGGACCTGTTTGGTCATTTGTAAAATGCTCTTATGTTATTAGATATTTAACACATTCGCCGTTGCTGATCTGTCAGCTATCATCATTTTTTAAGATGTTACAGTAGAGCTGGGGTATAAAATCATTACATTTATTGAGCTATTAGCAGACGGGAATAAACTTTATCACAGAAAGTAGTGAATACTGCATTCTTAATACTCATTATATTTGGAAATGCTTTACATTAGCTGCACCTTCATAATGCCTTTATAATGCATTCATATAACATTCATAAGCAGCATTAAAGTATTCCATAACATCTTAAACATACCTTAACAGCTTTAACATACATTAATAACAAACATTACATGATTATTCAATTATAACATTTGTATATTACATGTAATAACATGTATATTACAGCTGTCATGTCTTGTTCATTGGAAGTATTATGAATGCAATGCTTTAAGACATGTTAAGTTATACTTATATGCTGCATATGAATGCTCTATGAATGCATTATAAATGCATTATGAAAGTGTCCTGACTGTTCTCTAAATTCGTAATTAATGCATTCTGCTATTAATGTAAAGTGTTACCTTATAATAAAAGACCAAGTAGACGATTTTGTAAATATCTGTCAATGATCTAAGAACATCTATAGCAATTTTCCAAAATGGTGCAACAGTTCAATACAGATTATCTAGAACAGTGGTCACCAACCTTTTTGAAACTGAGAGCTACTTCACGGGTACTGAGCCATACGAAGGGCTACCAGTTTGAAACGTCCTCCTAAGCTTGTCTAAACTTCATGAATAATAAACATGTTTTAAATGCTTTTTTTAGGTATTGTCATTTTCAAATCGATATAAATGCAAATGTAATTAAAGAAGAATAGCAACAGGATAAGATAAAATTTTAGACGCTGCTCACTGGTGAGTTGTGCTATTTTTAGAACAGGTCCGCGGGCGACTCATGTGGCCCTTGGGGGCATCCACCATGTTGGTGACCCCTGATCTAGAATCTATAACTGCTTTTGTGAGATTTACAACTGTGACTATACACACACATACATGTATAATTGTTAAATGTACGGCTTTCCACTTTACGCCGGGCTGGGCCTGGGTGTTCTAGCAGCCTAGGTGAGATTCTGGTGGCAGCCCCACTCCTCAGAGCAGCAGAAAATAAACTTTGTCGATTTATTTATATTAAAAACTTTTCAGTAACCCAGGGTATCTGGCTGCTAACTAGGTAACTCGCATGTGTTTCACAAGAAACGTGGTTAAATGTTAAAACTAGCGTAAATAACTATGTCACAGAATGCAGGCCAGTCCTGACTTTGCTAGTGCAGCAATATTATGCTGCATTTTAAATAGCTGCCTTGCTGGCCGTGACTTGGAATGTGATTTAATCCTGTGATTCAAGGTTAAGGATTCATTTATAAATATATCCCTGTGCACCTGCCCGAAGTATTTATCTTTTGACTTTTGCCTTTTTTCCCTCTCTGAAGTCTCACTTCCTGTATAAAAATCTTAAAGTTCTTTTTTATGTTATTGTTAACCATAAAATGACTTGCATTAGGTAATTTTGGAAGACGCACCGATTGCTTTTCTTTGGGGTGTGGGGGGGAAACCGGGACAAAATGGGAAAAGGATGGTAAGAACACACAGAAACATACAGGAGATCATTTTAGGCTAATGGTAGGGACTGTGCAGTTGTTGAATTTGTATTTCTCTTCATTTTTCTATTTCTTCCTAATGTACAGATACTCATATGGTTCAGTGGATGTTCATCATTACACAGAATCAATAGCCTGAAATAGCACAATTTGTTATTAATTGGCCTACATCTGTATCAGTGGCAAATAATATCCCCCGATAAATATTTAAAATCGGGTCTTTCTGAGATCTTAGATTTGGAGAAGGTCAAATAGTCGATCCTTTCAATAAACTCAAGGTAAGTTGGTTGGGGATTTGCATTCTGAGATTAATAAAGAAACTCACAATCACGTTATCACCCTTGGTAAAACTGACTAAAAACCTTTTGGAAAAATGTGTTGATGGTCAATTAGCTTAATTCCACACTGAATATTTTACAGAAATTCAACCTTTAACTGAAGTAAATTTCCACATAAGAATATAATAATTAGAATCCTAAGTCTTTTCCTGATATTTCTGATGAGATTGGAGAATAAAGAGCAAAGAATTGGAGACTATTTATGAATACAGAATCTCCCTGCATCCTCGAGAGTCATGGGTCCACTCTCCTCTTCAGTTCACTCCACAGGTATTCAATGGGGTTCAGCTCAGGGAACTGGGATGACCATGGCAAAAGCTTGTTTCTGGGGTCACTGGACCATTTTTGTGTGGATTTTGAGATGTGTTGTGGATTATAGTCCTGAAAGATCAAACCACAACCCAGCCATATTTTTATTGTTCATTATCACACAACTCCATTTTGGTGTCATCTGACCATAGAACCCAGTATCAGTCAAAGTTCTAGTAACATCTAGAGAAATCCAGGTGCTTAATTTTGTACCTTGATGATAGCAAATGCTTTCCTAAAGATACCTTTGTTGAGGTGGTGTCTGATTGTAGATTTGGAAACCTAGTGACCCCAAGAAACTAGCATCTTCTGCAAATCTCCAGCCTTGATACCTGGAGAAATTTTTTGTCTCTCTAACCGTTGTCTTCAGTGTGTGTGTGGGCAAAAAAACTTTTCCAGGCAGATTCATTACAGCCCAAGTTGTTTCACACTTCTTAGTTGTTTTGTAATTGTGATCGTAGTCATTTTCAACCCACTGTTGACTTATGTCATTTGTGTATTCTATACCTTTACCCTTTTTGATGAATTTGGCCTCTGTGTCGTCTCATATTCATACTCCAGTAAAACAAGAAGTCGGGGAATAGAGTTCCTAAATACTCAGGTGAACTTAATAAAATAAAATTCAAATGTGTGACCAAACTTATTGCAAAGGCCAATAGGTGGGTGACATAAGTTCCATGTTTATTAAACGTTGTTAAACTTTATTTATCAAAAGTAAAAGTTTCATATGAAATTTAATGAGCCCTTGACAGCTGATCCTTATAAAGTTAAACTTTAAACAGCTGCTGGATAACGTGTGTCCCTGCTGTGCTTTTATTGCTTATGAGTATGACCATACTCACCAAACTATTATTTTGATAACTGATGATTTTGATGTATGTGGTATTCGATTCAAAAATCACAAAAATAGAACATAACTGTCTTCTTTTATAGATTATTGTGAGGTACCACTGGTCTTATTTCGGTGAAATATGTGACTACACAGGTGTGACTTACAATGTTTCAAAATGACACCAAGTTAGACTCGGAAAGCTTCTTGTTGTTACTTCTATGGACTTGTATTGAGTTGTGTTGCCGTTTTTCCCTCTGTCTACTTTTTATGGTCAGAAAATATATGGTTGTACTGCAATGTATAGTCTGTCCCCGTGTGCTTCTGTCTAGTTATTTTCTTTATCAGATCCTCATTTTGTGTACTCCCAATACATGCAGTATTGTGCCTCTGATTACTAAGGTGTGCTCGTCTTGTGGGCTAATTCTACCAAAGGATGATCTCCTGCAGAACCCTGTCCAAAAGTCAACAAAAGCCTTGTTGCTATGACTACCATGGCACACAGATCAGTTCATAAGCACTCATACAAATCAGTCATATTATTATCTATTTTTCCAAAAATATAAATTAGCTAAAAGGAACATAATGACTTAAACACTTTATTTCTGCAAATTCCTCATTGCAGCGATGTTGGGAGTCCATAATTCACATCTGTAACATCATTTAGAAGTGTATGCTGGATCACATATCAGGCATATTATAATAGTAGTAATTTGTTCAGAGATTTGTAGGATTCCTGAATGGCAGTGGTTTGGTCGTGTACTGCCATGTGGAAATTAAACCAGAAGTTTGGTAAACCTTTGGTCTTGTCTTTAATGAACACTGTACTACACTGTGTGCACTGTGCACAACAGCTCTCACTGATGAGTATGTGGGCTAAGAATTCATTGTAGTGGGCACACAGCTTTTTAGCTTGCTTTGTTGCTCAGGTCATATTTTCTGTGATTTCCATGATTTGTTTTCTTCCCTATTCTAAATACCTTCATTTTGAGTATCCGGTCTCAGATTATTTCATTATGAAGTAGAACTTAATAGTAGCTAATGGTGGCTGCCGACGATGCAGCGCCGGTCACTTAATTGCTTCAATGATAAATTCTCTACCCTACATGATCCATAATTCCTAGGAACTGAAATTGAGAACTAAATTCAAGGATACAATAATTTTTCATCACCTCAAAACCACCTGGGTGATTCAATAAGACCCCCTCATCCCACAAAGTTCTTTCCAGTTCCTTCCACATCCCACAAAAGTCCTTGGCACATTGCGTATGCCAGCATATCCTGCAGTGACCTAGTGCCCTGTGGTTTTGAAATTATGTTCAGTGACCTGGTCATTGTTTACCCAATTAGTATCAGAGAAGAATATTCCCAGATCACTGCTGTAATCACCGGAAACATGAAAGAGACTTGATTAATGGGGAGAAATATATAAAAACAGATTCAGCTGTGGTACCGTGAGCAGGCTTGTTTTTCACAGTGTGTGTTTGTGAATGTGCTTCTGTTGTGATCTGAGGTTCAGCCATTCTTACTTAATCTTTTTTTTTTCTTTAAGAAATTTCAGCTAGATTGAGTGGGTTGACCTGCCACCCTGTACTGGAAAAGAGGTTAAAAGTTGGATGGGTTGATTGGGTTGAGTTTGGTAAGGAACCATCAACTAGGAGGGAAAACGATTCTGAAACAATTCTGGAACAGAATTGATCTGATTTTGGCAGGTTAATGGAGAATTAGTTGCTAAAGGAAATTTTTAGATATTGGACTTAATGAGAGTGATTATGCACTTATATATCAGATTTGTTTGAACGTCCTTGATATTCAGTGATATTACTTTACTTAACATACAATATCATGTCGGTGCATTTCAGTCTTAAGTTGGTGCACATGTTGGTATAGAAACTTTACAGTATAAACATTTATTTAAGTTGTACTTCAGTCCTAGTTTAGTCCTGCCATCGGGACAAAACATGTTCAGTGTTCCACACAGCCTGCATTAGGAATCCCAAAGCTGAATTAATCCCAGAAAGGCAGCAATTGATTTTTGGCACAGTCACTTATGGTATCAGCCAGAATCACAGGGAACGCTCCTCGCCAGCACACCACCTACCATTTCCATGGTATTGAGTTCAGCTCAGAGATCCACGATTTCATGATTTAAGACGTGCATAGTGTGATCACACACGTCTACTTTTTCCAGATAGCTGTATATCTGTCTGTCATTTTCAATCGACTCTAACCTTCATTGAGATATTCAAACATTTTGGGGCGAGATGCAGGTGATGATCAGTTGGGGCACAATGCCCCTTC
>JAODLD010000113.1:24789836-24801607 GCA_026781065.1 Mormyrops boulengeri
ATGTAGTGTCCTCTTACTTAAATATAGAGAACACAGTGATCTGCTTAAGATTATGTCTTACTCTCTCATTATACTACTCCCCCACAGGGTGACTCCCCCACAGGGTGACTCCCCCATAGGGTGACTCTGCCACAGGGGGACTCTGCCATAGGGT
Organism: Mormyrops boulengeri; assembly: GCA_026781065.1. NCBI lineage: Eukaryota > Metazoa > Chordata > Actinopteri > Osteoglossiformes > Mormyridae > Mormyrops > Mormyrops boulengeri. The sequence continues at coordinate 24,789,991 of JAODLD010000113.1, forward strand.
GACTCTGCCACAGGGGTGACTCTGCCATAGGGTGACTCTGCCACAGGGGTGACTCTGCCATAGGGTGACTCTCCCACAGGGTGACTCTGCCATAGGGGGACTCCCCCACAGGGTGACTCTGCCATAGGGGGACTCTTTCATATAATGTCTCTGCCATAGGAGGACTCTTCCACAGGGTGACCCTGCCATAGGGGGAGTCGCCCACAGATTGACTCTGCCATCGGGTGACTCTGCCACAGGGGTGACTCTGCCACAGGGTGACTCTGCCATAGGGGGACTCTAACGTATGTTGCAGCTGCTGTTACAGATATCAGAAGATATGGCACTGAGACATATGTTAAAATCTCTAGGGGACCATCTGATTGCTCTGTAATTCTCATCTCAGCTGTTCCTTTGAGAGCTGCATAAATGGACAAAACCAAAAGTAGCGCAAGCTGCACAATAAATAATACGACGTGCCCAGGTGACACAGTTATCTCCAGGTGCGACGTCGATGAGCTGCACCTGATACATGCTCTTGCTTGTGTGACTCAGGAAATTGTCACATACCCCAAAGAATTGGTCACATACACCTCTGTCATCTTTGCAGCCACAACACAAAGACGACATCCTGGATCGACCCCAGGTGCGTGGACAAGCTCCAGAAGCCACTGGAAGAATGTGAAGATGACGGTAGGGCATGCTGTGCTTTTCGTTTTGATGTGTCACTATTTGGCAGTGCTTGGACGCGTTCGCAGGCTGATGCAGTACACTCGTGTAACCCACAGATGGTACAATTGAGCTTTGTCATATTTTTGAGTTTGCTTGACTAAAAACCTTATAAGAGTGATTGCATTCTCTGACTGAAATACAAGTCCCTACACACAAATTTGTTCTACACGGAAGAATCATGTAAGGACCTTGTTTACTAAGAATATATATTTTTAAAACGGCACCATCTATGCAAGATCTGTATATTTGAACCACATGAATTCATATATTTTGAAATTTGGCCCCTCTTGGACAAAATATCTGCCTTAGGGACTCCTGTTGTCAGTCAGATGATTTCTTTGGGTGTTGATCCCTAATTAGTGACCAGTCCTTCATTAGCCTCCAATTGCATTTGATACAACCAAAATGCAACCCAGCAAGGCCTCTCTCACTTAATTCTGTATCTCCCTATTTCTTTCTGCTTGTCTGCTTTACACATCTGCAACCTCCTCCTTGGAGAAGAAGGGGTACACACTGAAGAGCCGGATAATGAGCTGGGTAGGGTCCTCTTCCCCTCTTTATAAGGGAGTGCCTCTTAACAGCCTTTTTTGAGAAACGCGATTTTCTCCTATTGACCTTTCACTGGCTGTGTGACAGTGGGTGGTCCCAAATTTCTCTCGTTGTTTCTTACTCTTTTGGAAATGGGTTCTTAGACTCAATCTCCCATATTGGGGCATGTATTATTAATCTGAAGCCATCATTTTCGGATGGTTTTTTGCACTTTAACGTTTATTAAATGTATAAATAATTAAGCAACATATTTATAAAGGAATGGCATTTTTATGAAGGCACATGGGAGATTAGTGTGGTCAAGTCTGGGTGATTTTTTTTTAATGACTTATACATAGAGCTGGTACATAGACTGGCTCGTGTTGCAGTAGAGAAGATCCAACATACACTGGATTCCCAGACGTCTATTCAGCCATAAGTGTCCGGTCACATGGCTACATGTCCCTCAGACAGATTAAACGAGAGCAGCCAAACAGTATTGATTGTGAAATTGGACCCATTGCACAAACTCTGTGCATGTGGTGAGTGTTGCTACCGCTTGCTTATGCCTTTGGGAGCAAACAAAATTGGGCGAAAGGAGAAGCAAGAGACAAAAAGCTTAATAGCTATGTTTGTCTGCTTCATCAGGTGCATTTTTTAAGTGTCTACTGCGCAGATTTTTATTTGTAGTATAAAAAAATAATCCGTCCTGTTTTGTACAAGCTGGCGGCTCTCTGATCATATTTTAATATAATTATTAATAAAAATTAATTGTATGACCCCCAAACTCCAAAATTTTTCTGTTTTCTCATGTCAGCACTGTGCAGTAGAGGGTTAAGCCCCAGGGACACATTTTAAGGATGACATCAGGTGAATTGCGTATTAGCTGTGGGAACTCTATAGCAAATGTTAATCTCAGAGAGAGATGTAAAGAGCCTGTGCTAGCTGTGACACAAGACAAGACAGCGATGATAAAGTACTGCATCATAGTTTACAGTGCAAGCCCACCATAAACAATCAGTTGTCATAATGAAGCAGCCGCCATTTTCACACAGCGCTCTTCCAGTGTCCTTGCAGGAAGTCTGTTCACCTCTTTCTCTATTTTAGACACTTATAGATTAACCCCTGTTTTACAAACCCTCATAACACTGCCCTTTAACCAAAAATGGTGATTTTTATTTAAGGTATAAACTGACTACACTAATTGTTTCTGATATAGTATAATACATGTATTCTTGTGCATTAGTCACTGAAATACCCCATCATACCCCCTATGGAAATACAAAAGAACATTCACATGTAAATTATTGCAGCTTTGGAAGTTCATAATTGTCAATTTTTTTAAATGATCACAGTGTGCTTATACTGTAGGTTTATTTGCAGAGCATTGTACTGCTGGACTGGAGCATAGTTATGTGGTATTTTTTTTCTTTTTCTAGAACTTCCTGCTGGATGGGAGAAAATTGACGATCCGGTTTATGGAGTGTACTATGTGGAGTAAGTTTGTTTTGTTTTTTTTTAACTTTTGAAGGCTATCCATAATTTATTTTTGATGACATATTGACAGGACAGACAATTAATGTTTTTCATTGCTGAAGGTATGATTTGCTACCAGCTTCTTCTCAAGTTATTGTAAGAATACATGACACCTTCACTTTTCTTCACTTATCTTCTAACCACTGAATCTGGTTGGAGTCCTGGGGAGGGGGGGGGGTATAGTCTTTCCCAGGTTGCACAGAGCACTAGCTTGAGGTGCAGCCTGGGTGGGCATGAAAACACACACACACACACACACACATATTTGTACCCTTTGTGGGGCCCGTTCATTCATTTCTATGGGAAAAACCCAAATCCCAGCAATGACAACCTTAACCCCCACCCAGCCCTAAACTTAAGAACCCAAACAAAATACAAATCTTCTGACATTTTTAGTTTTTTGATTCCAGCACACAATGCTGTTTCATTCTCAGAGCTATTTTTTAGTTTTAAAAGATGAGCAATAGGATGCCTGAAAATACATCATCAGATGGGTAAAAGTGGGATGGGTAAACACTAAAATATTTAGCGCAGTATTTACAGCGAAAGCAATCGGAGCAGTTTGACATTCAGAGTGCATGTAAGGGGCCTCTTTGCAGATGTGAGACATGGTGATGGGCGTATTAGTAAACGCTCAGAATATTTAATCCAGTGAAGCAGAGCACAAACAGGGATCTAAGAAAAGCCCTCTTTTTCTTAAAATGATTTAAAATGACTCTACCACAACTATACTGGGAGGACAATGCAACATGCAGACACTTCTTGAAGAAGGGGGCTCGTTACTTTCCACACGCCACTGAATTCTCGGTGGACTTTTAAGTCCGGCCCCAAAGCCAAAGACAACATGCATATGTGACGTAGATGTAATAACTGCAATCAAAGTGTCAGCACTCACAAAGGAGGGGGATCAAAACATTATTTCTCTGTCTTGATTGTCTAATATAGAAGTGCCTGCTGTTCTGGTGTTGAGGGGATTAGACACCTTTGCTCCTGCCCGAGTGCTAAAAACGTAGTCAAGTGATATAAATGGTGTTTTATGGAGTTTCCCATGGATTCTTCTCACCTCTCATTCCCCCTCTCAGCCACATTAACAGGAAGACCCAGTATGAGAACCCTGTTCTGGAGGCCAAGCGCCAAAAGCAGCTCCAGCAGCAGCAGACTGCGGAAGGTGAGCACTGTGTTCACGGGTCCTTCCTAGTCAGGCGTTCATCACTTCTGTCTTTTCCCCTGTGTTTGATTGTCCTGCTAGTTGTTCATCTTTGGATAAACCCTCATTAAAGATTTTTTTCAGTGGCTTTTACAAGCTTTGCATTGCCAGTATTTGTAAGTGTAAGCGTAAATAAGTCATAATGTGTGCATCAATGTAGAAGTTGAGCAGAAGTGCATTTTTGTCACACTGTGAAATATAAGACCCTTTTTTTTTTTTATTTTTTTTTTTAAATTATGCCATACAGCTGTAGATACAGCGACTCTTTGAATGTTCAGCCAGCTAACTAATTTGAACAGTTAAAGCCAAATTAGGACTGGGAAAGTGGGGCCCAAAGGCTGGAGCATTCTAATTTGCAGCCATTGCTTACGTGTGCATTAATCAGCCATGTGCCACTTGATTTTGTGAGCAGAATAATTTTGTGTGCGCCCTCCACGTGACTATACGTTTTGTGTATGGGCTCAGCAATAGTATTTATGGTAGTGTTTGTCCACATATGTTCATTTGCTTGTGTGTGTGTGTTTAATGGCATCAGACGCACAAGGAAATATTTCTCTTCCCCCTCCAGAATGGATGGAGGAGCACTCAGCAGCTGGGGTGCCCCTTGCCAGCTATGCCAACAACCACCTGGAGACATATCGGGACCCTCAGACAGGCCCTGCAGTGCCGCTCCCACAGGGGCCCAAACGTGAGTGGTGTTCTTGGTAAATGCCACTGTGGCACATGACCAGAAAGCACAACGTAAGAACAAGTGGCCAATAGGAGTCGAGGAAAATGCAGTGGGGGCGGAGCTTTAGGAAGTCTTGCTCAAGTAGCACCCATCAGTTGATCTTCCCTCTTTAGTACAAGATAACACATTTTATTCTGTCATTAAACTTTCATAAAGACTGATTTACTGTGACTGATAGTGTATTGAACTGCTGGATTTACTAGTAGCTATGTCAGAGATGATATTCTAAACATTTCACCAACTCTGATCAGTATTCTCTATACCACATAGCGGGGAAAATCACCCACCTAGAATTGCATAAGCATGTGTTTGGCCGGGTGCATGTGGTGACTGACGATCTGGCCATGGGACCAAAATAATGCCGGGGGAAGCCTGCATAAAACATACCTTCTTCTTCTTGAAAAAGGCAGTTAACCTGAAGAGCCTTGGTTATGTATCCTACTTTAGGAACGAAAAAGCACGTATGGCGTTGGCTTATTATGTTCATCCTCTGCTGTGCAGTTTGATAGCACAGCATCTCTTTAGGATGATTTCAAAATCAACCCTCATGTCTCAGGCTTACATGGACATTATGATGCCCTTTATATTTGATGACCTGCCTCTCTCATGCAGTCATAACTCAAAGTGCTGTTTGAGTCCAATCAGGGAAACATAGTGTGTTTCTTTGCAAGAGTGATTCTAAGAACCAGCATGACTGGCAGATTCAGTTCCTTGTTAATGCTCTCTTGATGGGTACAGGTAGAAATCTCCTGTCAGTTGCACAATATCAGAAGTAATTTTCTTGTACGATGAGAAAATGGGCAAGCCTTAGAATGCTTGCATTGGCATGCAACCACTTAGGAAGAGAGTAAGACAAAGTAATATACTGTTTTCAAGCAAATCCTCTGTGATGCGTTATCTTGTCATTCTGTCTTTTGTGGTGAGAGAGTGACAGCGTGCCTTCTGCCTGACCTTCGCAAGTCATGACTTTAGTGCACAGGTTCAGCTTTCTTGCTGCTTATTTTTGGAAATGCTTTTGTTCTTGGAGTTTTTTACCCCAAGAAGTGACAGAAATGAATACCTCCTGCCTTCCTTTCCATATTCAGAAAGATCTTGTCTGCTTACCCCAGATTTAGAACTGTAGGTTGTATTTGGATCTTATTTGAATTTTTGATCTTTGTGAATGCTAATTGGGTGACCCCGATGCCATTAGTCTTTTACGCGCTTTCAATATAAATTAAAGTTTAACTTGACCTACCAGCTGTATTAGCAAAATGTTTTCCTTCAGTGATGTTAACTCATTGAGGTTAGGCTTATTCCTGGTATCATAAACAGTTGCGCTTTTGTGACCCATTCCAGGAGGAAAGCCCTTCTTCACCCGGAACCCTTCCGAGCTTAAAGGGACATTTATTCACACCAAACTGAAGAAGAGTCGCCGGGGATTTGGGTTCACCGTGGTCGGGGGAGACGAGCCCGATGAGTTCCTGCAGATTAAGAGTCTGGTTCTGGATGGCCCAGCAGCTCTGGATGGGAAGATGGAGACAGGTGGGTTCCAACAGTTTCTGTGGCAATAAGGAAACACGGGCAGATTTTTGTTTAATAATTAGCTGTCTGTTGTCACGGAGTTTCTCCATACCTCATGAAAATCATCCTGTGCTTTCTTGCAGGGGATGTGATTGTGAGCGTGAATGACACCTGTGTCTTGGGGTACACACATGCCCAAGTGGTGAAGATCTTCCAGTCCATTCCCATCAGCTCCATGGTGGACCTTGAATTGTGCCGCGGCTACCCTTTGCCCTTCGACCCCGATGACCCCAACACCAGCCTGGTCACCTCGGTGGCGATCCTGGACAAAGAGCCCATCATTGTCAATGGCCAGGAAAGCTACGACCCACCTTCTAACCACGGGGGACAAGGTGCCAACAGTGTTGGTGGAGCAAAGGAGCCCCGGCCTTATAGCCCATCAGCGGAGGTGGCCTCTGATGGCTCCTCCCCCTACCCCAATGACGTGGTGACTCTCGCCTCCTCCATTGCCACGCAGCCCGAACTCATCACCGTGCACATGGAGAAGGGCGACAAGGGTTTCGGCTTCACCATTGCCGACAGCCCATCTGGGGGTGGCCAGAGGGTTAAGCAGATCGTCGACTACCCCCGCTGCCGGGGCCTGAAGGAGGGGGACATTTTGGTGGAAGTGAACAAGAGGAATGTGCAGAGCATGACTCACAACCAAGTGGTGGACCTGCTGAGCAAGTGTCCCAGAGGAAGTGAAGTCACCATGCTGGTGCAGAGAGGTACGCACTGGGCTGATAGAATTAATATGTGATGAGGATTTGAACGTTCTCAAGATTATCCCACCTCATTATTAGCATTTGGAATGGCTTGGCTGAGCCAATCCTATCCATTTAGTAAGTATCTGGTACTCTTGGTCCTATACTTCCTGTTCCTCTGGATGGTACGTGGATCAAGTGAATGGGCAAAGATGAAGGGGAGACAGCGAGGCAGTGAAGTTATCATGCTGGTACAGAATAAACAAGTGAGAATGAGAACTGAATGAACAAATGACTAAGGAAGGCCGGGTGGTGCAAAAAGATGGACACGGATGAGTTTATGAGTGAGCTGTGGCAGATGACGGGTGCCATATTGCGTGGTTTGTACACACTTCTTGTTCTGTCTGCCGGCCCTTATTTTTTCCTGCTTGTCATGAGTATGTGAGGCTGTGCTTGGAGCATGACTTCATCTGTTCCAGTGTCCTCTGCTTGTGTATTTGTGACATTGTTGAGTGGGCAACTTACACAGTGGGCAATTTTTTTGACATTTGAATCCAAGAAGTGTCATTTAGCCGAAAAAGGAAATTCTGAGTCAAAGGAGATTGAGTCACAATGTTTTAGGACAAATGCTGTAAGCATGCTCAGTTTAACTGTTTTACTTGCACTCCTTCCCACATAGGTGTTGAATTAAAGTTTGGGTTTAAAGAATGAGTAATAATATATATGTGTCATTTAGTCACAGGTTATATTTGTAGTGGTGGAGCAGAGATTTGCTCCTGAATAGCAGGTATATTGCAAGTGTTTGAATTTTATTACTGCTGCCATTAGCATCTGGAACATTATGAATACTCTGCCGAATATGCTGTAATCTTAGTAGTCATGAAATGATGATTGATCACAATTATTAGAATTTGTTATAAATTCTCCCACTAGCCACATTGCTTGGTAGAACTGCTTTTGTGTCCATAATGGAGATGCTGCAGACAATGTGGACATTTTTCTGGACTTTCCTGCATGTCAGGCTGACACTGGTCTTTTAAATGTGTTATTGTGTTTTATTTCGCACAGTGAGCAGTAGCTTTCTCGATACCCTCCTTATTGCCAACATCTGTTATACCGTTGAGAACTGCTGGAGAATTTAGTTGATGGCAGACAGCTGCCCATGTTGAAAAAGGTCCCTTCACAGCTGTGTTTTGTTATAATGGGTATGTTGACCAATCATGCAGATTATTAGCGGTTCATTAGCAGAAGGCACATGTCCCGCTGGGCAGTTTTCCACAGCAGCATCAGCACAACAGCAGCCGTCCTCACCTCACGAAAAACTGAGCGTGCGTAAAGTGAAAGGTCAGAGGGCAGTCAGCGTCACGTGTCCTGTCTCCACTCTTCGTCGATTGATGATGGCTGATTTGGGCCAGCTGGAGAGCCCTGTATTATGTGTACAGGAGAAACTCAAAGGTCAACAAAAAATGTGCAGGCAAGGCATCAGAATATTTAAGTAAACATTAGACCGAAAGACATAATGGTAGAATTAAGAATTAAAGGAAGCTAAAATTTTACATAAGGTCAGTCTTTTTGTTTTGTCTGTTCTAATTTCAGTGAGAATTGTTACTGATTGTAAAAAAGTAATAAAAGCATTTTTTGGCTTTGCAACTTTAGACACCATTTGCAAAGTTGTAAAATCATCAAAAAATGTAAAAAGATTAGTGGCACGAAAATGTTTATTTAATATTTCCTGTGTTTTTGGCAAAACATATATCCAGGCACACAGATTTACTCTTCATCTGTTTCCAGAGCTGGATAGATCTGATGAAGCAAATCAATTTAAGCACTTGGCTCAAAGGTACAACTTAAGAGCCCCTCCAGCAAAATAGAAATATACTGGTCACAAGTCCAGTTTCTGAAACACCATAAATCCTGTTACTAAGTTTATGGTTCATTTGCAGATAGCTTCTGTCCAATTAAAAATGAACTGTATCGAAACAGTATCCAGAGAAAGATTTATGGCAGCGTAGGACATAACTGATAAGCATATTTATTACATTTAGGGGAAGAGAGTTTTTGTTTGGTATTTATTCAAGTTAAAATTAATGCATCTTTCCTCTCACAGCACTAGTAGATTTCAGTCAGTACTTCCCATTAAAGTGAAGGCTGCAGTGCACTCTGTCAACAATGTACTAGTGTTTTGAAACAGTTTTTTAATTATTATTATTATTTTTATTATTATTATTATTATTATTGACAGCCACCAAGTTTGAAAAGCAATTGGGGAATCTGGGAGTGTGTTGTGCATTCGTGGGCAGCTACATTGGTGGGGGGGTGCATGTGGTCTACAGACCTCCACTCCACTGAAGGCCTGCGATGAGATTTCCTGCTCTCTGCTTCCACACCGGCGCCCTGTCCTGCACATTGCACGTCTGCATGATGCGCCCAGAGCTGAGTGACGGCAGTGTGCAGAGCCCTGGGCTGTCTAGCACAAGGTCTGCGCTGTGTTACAGCTGGTTCCTATCGAGATGGACGCTTGCACAATGTTGCATCACACAGTGACTGTCCCGAGGGGAAGTGATCAGGGCTGTCCCATATCTCACTCCTTGTTACCTAAATCTGAAATATCCAGCCAGTTTGCCCCATAAGAGTTAATCAAGAATAAATCCGAAATTAGAAATAGATAGAACCTAATGATATCCCTGTGAAATTTCTCTTTCTTGAAGTCCAGAGTGGATAGCGCTATTGGCATGTGTACAACATAAGAAATTTACAAACGAGAGGAGGCCATTCGGCCCATCAAGCTCGTTTGGGGAGAACCTAAACAAGTTATATGTGTGTACAAATTACACACTGATGCTGGTCGGATCACAAGCTGATCAGAAGAGAGCGGCTGTCCGCTCATGGTGTCCCTGTGACAGATGGCACGGCCAGTCGGGAGCGGCTCTTTCGAGGCTGACGGTGACAGAGGGCCAACCCCCCGCCGTACATGATAATCGGGCCACTAAAAGCTCCTGATTAAAGGCTGCTGGGCGTGACATGATTCCGGCGAGCTCGGGAAGCAACAGGCTCGCGGCTAATCTTCAGCCGCCGTGGGAGTGAAATGGAGGCCGCCATGTAAGACAGAAGCCCATTCCACTGCTGCTCCTCTCGCATATATCCCCTCTCTGTTTAAATCACACTGGCTTTCAGGGGAAGAGACAGTGTTGGCGTTCACGGTTAATTAACCGTACATTTTGGGGTTTCGGTTTTTAATCCCGCTAGCTGGCATTCACGGGCATTCAGCTAAGGTAATCCCAAGTGGCTGTATTGCTCCGTCTTGGGTTATTGAGCACAGGGTTGTCGTTATTATTTTGAGAGCATTTCATGTACAGGACCTTCAGAAACCTACTATATGTTGGGATGAGTGCATAAGAGGGCAGGACTGAGGAGGGACGTGCTATTCTGTTCACGCTCCGTTTGAATTGGGAAGCGGCATATTGTTACTGTGGCACTTTGATTACGGCGAATCGTCAGCGTGATCCTGTAGTGTACAGCTCCCCTGCTGGATGGCGTGTCTGAAATTCAGGAGTAAGTGAAGCATACAGCAGGACCTACATATGACCAGGTTATTTCATAAAGAGATGACGTCAGTATCATATCAGTCGATGCACGAATATTATTCCAATCAGCATAGTTGATCAACAAATGACATAGCATTTTGTAAAAAAAAAAAAGAAGAAAGAAAAGATCTGCTGAACATGCATCTCAGTTATTTTTAGCAATTAAAAATAACCTAGCATGAAAAAAAGAAATTCTGCTCTGTCCTCATTAGTAAGAACCTAAATCAATTATAAATCATGTAGGCTGGGAGGGGGTAGTGCAATTACAGGAAATTTTTAGCACATCATAACGTCTGCGACTGGCAGATCACAGTGCTTGAGCTGATTTACAGCAGACCCATAACTTGTGGTTTTTTAGCTGAGCATCTCCTGACTGAGAGCTGGGGTGGATGGCAGGGTTCAGAGGGGCTGCGTTCGAAGCCGTTAGCCTGGCTCCCGCGACGGTATAAAGTATTGAGCGGTTTGCTACGTTTGTTTTCTCATTGTTCATTCAGGATAGTTACGGCAAGGAATCACAGATCGCTAAATTATGGTGAGGCAATCTCGGCAGCGCGGTAATCATTGTAAAGATCAGCAAAGACTGTAAGCTGTCCTGCTGATGTGTCTGTCGTCTACATGGAGACAGAGATGTATGTGCTTGCATATTTTTTTTGCGGAAGTTTCTCTGTGGAAGTAAACGCAAGAGTTTGGCCCCAGTGTGACTTTTTTTCCTACCCTTGTGAATTCACCAGCAATCAGAAGTGTTCTGCTGATGTTGAACATCTCTGTAAGAACGTATCTACTTATGTAGTGAAGATGAATAATATATATTACATACATATGAAAGAGAGCAAGAAGAGAGCAGAATGTTCCCCACAATGTGATAAAAACCTGTTATTTTGATGTTGTGGGGACTACCGTTTTGTTCCGTACAAGGGGAAACTCAATTTTATAAAAATCTGTGACTGCAATCAAAAAACAAAAAATGCCAGAAGTCTTGTATTTTGTTTGGTTACTTGTGGTTAAGGTTAGGGCTGGGTAGGGGTTAAGGTCGTCATGTTGGGATTAGAGTTTTCCCCATAGAAATGAATGGAGT
>JAODLD010000113.1:24802078-24815650 GCA_026781065.1 Mormyrops boulengeri
CCGATCCCGGCGCCAGCCAGGCCCTGCGCTCCCTGCCACCGTATCCTGGCCGTAGTGCTGATATGGGGAAGCTGGTCTCCCACACTGGTGACTGACTGTCTCCCTCTCTGTTTGATGGTGTTTTACAGGAGCCGTGCCTGTGAAGAGGAGCCCCAAGCTGGTAAGTCTCCATGTACTTTCTTGATCGTTGTCCATCTCGGCTCGGCTGCTCTCAGTTCTTCAGTCCTTGCAGACTGCGTCTACATTTATTGGCGATCAGTTAGTAGACGTAGCAGAAACCCCCCGAGATGGGTCCTGTCGCATGCTCGAAGAACTGCAGGCCAGTCAGAGAGAGAGTGGTGGGGGGGGCTGTTGTACACATGATCGGAACATTGTAGACGTCCCTCAGTTGAAGCGCGATGGGAGCTTCGGCCGTTTAATTTAAAAGAGCGTGTTTCTGTCAGATGTTATATCATTTTAACCAAGGCTGATACAGCAGCATCACTGTCTCGCACACGTGAGGTGCTTAAGAGAGCCAATCTGTGACGTCAGGCCTCCAGGTGTGTCCTGGGCTCACGTCGTCCCCTTGATGCAGAGGAGAGCATAGATGGACCTAAGGATGGGCCAGTTTCTTATCATTTTTGGAGCTGCTGATGCAGCTTGAAGTCTGGTGATGAAGGGAGGGGAGGGACACCAAGGCGCAGTGACCCTGTCATCTCCAGTCGGTCCCTGCTGGGGACAGTCATGTGTCGCTGGGATACAGGGATGTCACTTTGGATCTACGTCTTTGTCAGTGGCTGGTAGTAATTTCACCGCAAGTAAAGTATTCTCAATATGTGCACAGTGTGTGTTCTTGTATGCAGTTGGTGAATGGTATTATAATACTTTTTCAAGCGTTTGTTCTTATAAAGTAACATGCAAGTGTTTTTAAAAGCCACCCGTTTCCCTTTGATGGTGCCAAGTTTCTGTGGTCTGTGGTCTTTAGTGTTAATTTAAAGGTGGAGCTCGATGATGCAGGTCTGCCAAATGAATATCCAGATGTGTTCATATCCATGGAATTATAATGAATTTTTTTTTCTAGTATGTGAAGCATATTTGATGTTTTTCATACACATTTGCCACAGTGTATTGAGGGAAATATGAATTTTAAACATTCTTTCATAAACACATTCAGCTTTACAAAGCTGAGCTCTCCGTGCGCCATTAAGAAGCAGATATGTCACTTCTAGTCAAATGCTCTTGGTCTTTTGTACTAGGACTGAATTCGCTTTCTGCTAGGTAGGTTAATAACAGAAAACGCCGCTGCACAGACGTAGATGCACACGGACAAAGGCCCCTTTCGGCTAATTCCCTGTGTCACGGCTGACTTTGATTGGCCCTCTGGTTTGAAGTGAGCTGTAGGTGCGCACACATTTGAAGGGAGCAGCCGAGACAAACAAAAGCAGCTTTCGCAGCGATGACCTTGTGCGGTTTCTTCTCCCTTTTCACACTCCCACTGTTGCTGTTGCCTTTCTCCTTCTTTTTTCTCTCTTTCCTTGATGTTAACCCCCTCCTTCCACGCTCATGCTTTTCCTCCCCCGCTCCCTCTCATTTTTTCCTTTATCTGGCCATGCAGCAGCGACTGGAGAGGAAGGATAGCCAGAGCAGCTCCCAGCACAGCGTATGCAGCAATCGCAGCACCCACACCGATTCTCCTGGACGCCCCGCTGCTGTGCCAAGCGAGGCCGCTCCCGCCGGAGCCACCGCACCTGCCGCCGCCCCTCCGCCCCTCCCTCCACCCCCCACCCCGCCCCTGCCAGCACTGCCCCCACAGGACCCTGGAGACGCCGCAGTCCAGAAGAAGCCGGACCCCTTCAAGATCTGGGCACAGTCTAGGAGCATGTATGAAAGCAGGCGTGAGTACACCCCACTTTGCGTACATGGCGACTCTCGCCAGGCAGCGCAGTGTGCACAGTCTGGGCGGAAAAGCCTCGGGGGTGTTTGCTGGCAGCCTGCCGTGCATTTTTAATTGCTGAACCAAAATTGGCCGTGGAGTTTTCAGGCTCTTCCAGCTATAAATCAACAGCTCCTATTTCCAACATAAAGGCGGCCAATGTCAGTGAGGAGAACATTGCCTTGCGAGAGGGTTGCCCAAGTTTCATCAAAAAAATACATTTATTTGGGCAGCTAAAGAGGATGATTTTGATCAAATTACAAAATGGGGTTTCTTTACAAGTCCACTGCTCTCAGAGCATGAAGACACCAAGGTGTTTAGCTTATGAGATTGCAGTTTGTGGAAACAAGTGGGTCTCTCCTCCTTTTCCACGCTGAACACACTTAGTTGTTGGGAACAAATAAGTGATATTTTGAAGTTTGTGTTTTCTGAGGTTTGGGGAAAGATTACTCATGACGTCCTCTGTCAGACAGCCATCAAGGGCCGGATGGGGAGGCAGGATTCAGTTGTGCTTTCATAATTCTTCCTGCTAGTTCACGTTCACAACCACGCTTCTATTATTCATGCCTAAGGGCGAAGACGGTCTCCACTAGCTGTACCATAAAAGATACATGGAGCAAAGAGAAGGAGGAAGCAGAACTGCCAGTGATAGTGAAGGGAGCCTTCACTGAGGCTGGGGTGCAGACTGGGAGGAGAGAGGGGTGGAATTTGCTAAGCTGTGTTGTGTCTGATGTATTTAAGAAGGAAACTATAATGAAATTGAAGTCTTGACCAGTTGAAAGGCAGTGTTTGTTTCTATAGTCCTTGCACAGATGGGATTCTTTTCCCCCGACCAAGCCCTGAAGTGTATTAGCGGGGTGGATTCTCATAGCTATGTCGACCCCAGAATCAGAGTGTTTTTCCTTGGTTACCCCCAGTTAGTGGCACAGAGCCGCAGTGGAAGGTAATTGCATTTCTCTAGAAATGTAGGTCTGTAGCCATTAAAATATGAAACCTTGCTCTGAGCATGCTGGGTCGTTTAAAGCTAGTGTAAGATGATCGGTATTTCTTGACGCAACAACCCCCCAAGGAGCCGGCTGTTGTTTGAGCAGATACGGCCAGTGTGGGGATGGATGAGGACGGGTAGCTGAAGTGCTGGGATGCACGATGACTATCGTTTGGTTAGCGGGAGGGGCCTTTGGGCCGCCAGGATGGAAATAGGGCTGGCGACGGGACAAAGCCATTAGCTACGCTCATCTCCACTGTAGTAGCCATTTTGTCCATTGCAGGGGAAATGGTACGCTCCATTGGCTTGGCCAGACTGGCTGCCAAGCCGTCGCCTCCTCCCACTGAACGGGATGGGCTGCCCAGAGAGCAGCTATCAGGGCTGTCAGCGCTCGACTTAGCGAGCCTTGGGGTGTACACACAGATCAATAGTGGGCTAATAGTCTGACACATTGTCTGGAAGTCCTGCAGTCCAGAAGTGGTAACGGAAGGATGGGCTTGGACCCGACACTGGAAAGGACATAATAATAATAATAATAATAATAATAATAATAATAATAATGTACATTTACAGGACATTTAAATAATTGCATCCATCAATATTCTGCAACCACTTGAGCCTGGTGCTTGTCCCAGGAAACAGGGCATAAGCAGTAGGCACCTTGCACTGTATTAGCATTGCACTGCAGGCACACACTTGCACTTGCAATCACACACTATGGGCAGTTTTAGATTATTTATCTAAATGCACATATTTGGGCTGTTTTAAAAAATCCTGTTCAATATAACAAACCCACTCAAATGTGGTCAAAATATGAACTGTAATACTTAACAAAATGGTGGATTCAGTCGGGTGGCCCTGTTATCACACAGGTGGGATTTTGGAAGCTACATAGAAAAATGTAGGTGTAGTAGAGAGATTGCATTATTTCCAGGCTTCAGTCTGCTGAAAAGAGCCCTTTAAATGTAATAAAGACAAAACTGGCTTTTTTTGAGTGTATTAGGCTGGAAAAAGTACACTTAGAGAAAAATGGCAGCGTAGTGACAAACAAGCACATTCTGCGTGATGTTCTTTGTGCCAGACACCTGAGGAGCACAGTACCAACTTGCGTTCTCTTTTGCTTTTCCTGTTTCTTAATCCTTTCATCACTGCTTCGCACACCCTCACTCTCCTAGCTCCCCCCATCGCTGCCTGCTTCTCCATCTTGTTCTTTGCGGAGAGAGGGTGAGAGGGAGCAAATGTAGCCAGAGTGCTGGGGAGGAGCGAGGAAGAATTAGAGAAAGAAACGGGCAGAGTGAAGGGGCCTGTTAGCATGTCAGCTTTAACGTTGGATTTAGCATGACAGCGGAGGAGTATGGGTAATAGGACAAGAGGTGCCTTGGGGATTATTACTTCAGAACCCTATAAATATCCCTCCCTTTTCTGACCGTCAGAAAAGCAAGAATACACATTAAGACATAAAACAGTGCCTCACAAAAACTTAGAAAATGATACATTTTACATTATGTCAAACATTTTTAGTATTTAAAATTTTTAATTGATATATTACTCAAGGGTTGTCGTTTATGACAAACACCACTAAGAACTGAAATATATTGCGTAAGTCTTCAGAATTCACTGTCTGCTGTTAGTGCCTTAGGCTGCGGCTCTTTTTTGGGTAAGTCTCTATATTGGCTGTGTGTGTTTTGCTGGAAGATTTCCTGCAGCTTCCTTGAGTAGCTTGTGGGGTCTGCTTATAGATGTTCGCCTTCACTTCTTTACACAAATTCCCAGTAGGATTCTCAGTTGAAGTCTTTAAAGACCACCATTCTTTAATACTTAAACCAATCCTTTTTTGAGTAAATGTCAGCAAAGTCTGCCCTTGGCCTTGAATATGTCCAGATCTTAAAAAATTTTGAAGTGTTTGAATAGAATACGGACGCTCCTCTACTCACAAACGAGATACGTTCCGAATGGCCATTCGCAACTTGAAATGTTCGTAATTCGTTATTCAACATCATTTTAAGGGTACACTCAAGTACTAAGAACTAGGATGCCGGGAGTACTCACGATATGCTGCTGCACGGCGGGAGTAGCGGCCAGAAGTCATACTAGGCAGAACTGGAGCGCAGAAAAAAAATTGGTGTTGCAGACAGGAAACGGGAGCCCAGTGAACACAATTTGGACTTACATACAGTCCTCTTCATTCGTATATCTGAAAGTGCGTAAGTTGAACGTTCGTAAGTAGAAGAGCATCTGTACTGACTTAAAAAAATAAATAAAATTTTAAGGACACCTTTTTGTAATTTTGCCACAAGGGACATTACTTAATCAGAAATCTTTTGCTAGACATTGGACACAAAAATATGGAGTGACGCAGTGTGTGCTTTAAAACTTTCAGTGCCCGATTACCAGGAGCAGGATATTTTCCTGTGGCGGAAGGATACGGGATTCGGATTCCGGATTCTGGGAGGCAATGAACCCGGGGAGCCGGTGAGAAAAGCCTTTCAGTCTCAGCCCACATTTTTTTCCCCATGTAATTGGCTGATGAAATATTAACTTGTCCATATCGTTGTAGGCATAGAGTCCATTTATACAGCCATTTACATTAATGCGTGACAAAACCATATTCCACATTAAAGTAAGACGCTTGGAAACTATTCAGTGCATCCCCAGGTCTCATCTTAGTCTTTATATTCTTCTATTTCCATTTCTAATTTTAAATTTTCTAATTACTCCTTGCATCACATAATCCCTCTTCACGACAGTTCTAGTTTTTTTTCAGCTTGCTGTTTTCAGTTGAGCTCAGTGATACCGCTCTTGTGCTGATAACAGATATACATCGGCCACATCGTGAAGTATGGGGCTGCAGATGAGGACGGCCGGCTGCGATCGGGCGACGAGCTGATCTGTGTGGACGGCACGGCCGTGGTGGGCAAGTCCCACCAGCTGGTGGTGCAGCTGATGCAGCAGGCGGCCAAGCAGGGCCACGTCAACCTGACTGTCCGGCGCAAGATTGGATATGGAGGTGAGGCCACCCTGCGGCCTGTGGTTGTGGCGGCTCTCAGCAATGGCAGGGCTGGTTCCCAAGATGCCCTGTCGCATCTACACTATACGGCCAAACATCTCATTCTGAAACCAAGGGTATTAATATGAAGTTGATCAACCTGTTGTTGCTATAATAGGGTGACTCTTAATACCAGGAACACGAGGATTGTACTTGTGGTCTTGGCTAGACCGTTCTTGCTAACTTACTGCACAATGAATCATGGGATTGGTCTCGGAATCAACCGATGCGTCCTTTATATTTGGGGCAGGGCAAGAATGACTTCCAGGGATTTTCACAATCCTCTGTACTTCTGCTCTTGAGTATTGGAACTGGTCTTCGGCAATGGAAGGTGATGTAAAACGGGTACACGAGAACACAAGTACGGTCAAGCACGCATATTGAGATTCACCCGTAGACTTGGCTTTTTAAGGAAGGCTGGAACATTGCTGGTGGGATTTGCTACCATTCAGGTTGGGTATCGATTTTCCATTATCAGGTCCCTTTCTGAGAGATTGTGTGACTCCCATTTCACAATCTGACCCTCACAATGGCTTGACTTGCCAGGACAGCTCTAACAGGGCAGAAAAGGGGCAAACTGAAGGCGTCCTGTGATGGTGACCAGTGGAAAGTCACTAACCTCTCCTGTACAATCACGCATTGTGCTGCTACTCTTTCTTGCAGGAGATTGTGGACTGTGTGCTTAATTATACACCCGTGTCAGCAATGTGTGTGGCTTAAGTGAGCCAGGCCTCCAATTAATAGGGGATTTCCACATACTTGGGGCCATGTAGCGTTCCTCTGCTTGACCATGCCCCCCCCCCCCACCCCACAGTGGCAAAAGGCGAGGCTGATGTGCCCCCGTCACCAGCCTCCTCCCATCACAGCAGCACACAGGCGCCCTCGCTGACGGAGGATAAGCGCACGTCACAGGGCAGCCAGAACTCCCTGAACACCGTCAGCTCAGGCAGCGGCAGCACCAGCGGCATTGGCAGCGGTGGTGGGGGGGGCGGAGGCAGCACCATGGTGCCCGCCACCGTACAGCCCTACGATGTGGAGATCCGGCGCGGCGAGAACGAGGGCTTCGGCTTCGTCATCGTGTCCTCGGTGTCACGGCCCGACGCAGGGGCCACCTTTGGTAGGATGCTCGCTTGACTCCATCTGTCCTATCGCCCTTCCAGATTTGCGAATTTCACATTCGCAGTTTCGCTTATTTGCAAATTGGCTGTGAATAATCATGAAGGAATATTTTTGGGGCTTGCCGAAAGATGGCAGAAACTCACAGACATTGTAAGCCAAAAATATTTTAGCAATACTGAAAATGATTTGGATCACATAAATTCATATAATATATAAATAGTAGTGTTATTTAATATTTGTTAGTTTAAGTACATACTGTATCTTCAATATTGAAAAAAATATCATTTATATTTTTCACATTCATGGGGCTCTTCCGCCCCTAACCTTCGTGAATGTGAAGGGGTGACTATATAATGTACTGTGTAGTGTGTGCAGAACATGAGGCATTTACACCTTACACCCTCTTAAAGAGAATAAACAAATAGCTATCGTGAAGGACTCCTGTATGCAGGTTGCAAAACTGTGAAAAATAGATGTATGAAAAGGTTTCAGTATGATCTGAGATGCTATTTTAAAAGAGGATACATGAGTAGCCTCAGTGGAGTTTTAATCACAGGATACAATTTAAAAATGTACATGCTATTATATTTATTTAAGAATAGTTACTATTGTATAGTGTAAATAGTGTAAGATGATAGTGATTGATGTGTTCTCTGAGATCTTGCAGATGCACGTCATCCTTCCTGCTGGTCTGCATTCACCTGTGCTCTCATTCTTTGGGATTCATTTCCATTTCCCTTATTCTTTCCTTTAGGCTTGGGCATTATTAGGGTAATACGGTATTCTGCAGTAATTAGGGTATGGTGCAAAAATTTTATATGTTGATGTGGGTGAATGTAGGTGTAGGGATTACCCTCCCCGAAAGCCAATTTTATGACCAAGATTTCAAAATATCAGAATGGTATTGCTTTTATAAATACCATCAAAATACAGGATACCTCGGGATAATGTCTGGACAGTATGATTGTTTGAAAAATTACATACTGCCAAAGTCTAGTTTCCTCTCACCTCTGCTGCCGTTACATAGCTGGAATTGAGGCTTATCCAGAATTCAGAAAAAGAATTGATGAGGCAGTAATGTCTAAAGAAAATGGACTTTTAGCTGCTCATCCCCAATAGGGTGGCACTGGGCAAACTGGGGTAAATTCAGATGTCTGTTTTCTTTGACCAGTTAAGGACAGATCTATTCACCCCAGTTGCCTGCAATGCTGCAACATTGCTATTCAGTACTAAAGGTCGCTACCGTATTTGAATAGAGTGATGGGGACAAACCAGAACTCCACTGTGTGTACTTCTTAATCATGTTGACATGGCAAGGGCCTGACTGCAGGTATTTCATAAATATGGATGCCCTGTGGAGCTTTAGGAGCTATGCTGTAAGGCGCACTCTAGAGGCGATGTTCTGTTTCAATTCCAAAGCCTAGAATCTCACCAGAACAAAATGTTTGAAAATACTGTCAGTTTGGAGACAGGAGATTGGAAAGTGATTTCTGAGCATCAAGCTTTGTAATGGGAGCAGAGAGTTTGGTTCAGAATTTGAATGTTTGGAGTGGAATTCCATGATTAAAGGTGATTTCATTTGTGGCACCCTAGCCTAATGTGTAGTGACAGCCAAGGACAGTTGTCTTCCTGTCTTTATTGATTTATGTAATGCTCCTCACTGTTATTCTGTTCCACAATAATTCTGTTTATAACACTGGCAGGTCTTTCAGCTTGGTGGCTCGGGAAATTAATCCGCATTTTCTCATTTGCTTCTGCCTTCTTCTTTTTGCCCTCCTTTCACCCTCACTCTTGGGGAAAAATGGTACAAAATCAATCACACACACACACACACACGAACACTGGTGTGCCAGTTGCCAACGCGTGCGTGGCGATGCCCCACAAAATAGGTCGGATCATCGAGGGCAGCCCAGCGGACCGCTGCGGGAAGCTTAAGGTGGGCGACCGCATCCTGGCCGTTAACGGCTGCTCCATCACCAACAAGTCCCACTCGGACATTGTCAACCTGATCAAAGAGGCTGGAAACACTGTCGCTCTGCGGATAATTCCTGGGGATGGTGAGGCCAACCGCCCTTCCTCTGGGCTCCACCTCTTTCCTTTTTTTGTAGCGCTTTGTGTCATTTTTGTGTGGTGTGTGAAATCTGGGTAACTCTTTACTTAAGGCCATGTTTCTAGGAATTCATAAACACATTCATAACACATTATAACGCATTCCTAAAGTACAATAAACATGGCATTAAATATTTATGAAAAGGCATAATACATTATACTCATGTTTATTATGCTTTATGAATGCTCTATGAATCTCTCATCTATAGTGCACTACAGATACCTTTATAATGCATTATAATGGTCGGTTTAAGCATTAAGGACGCTTTGTACTAGATTATAAAAGTATCTGGTGCATTATAGATGAGAGCTTCATAAAGCATTCATAATGCATAATAAACATGGCTATAATGTGTTGCGCCTTTTTATAAATATTTATAGCCATGTTTACACTTTATGAAATCATTATAATGCATTACGAATGTGTTTATAAATTACTGAAATCATAGCCTTAAATAAAGTGTTACTGTAATTTGTTGCAGAAGCTTTGTTGGAATAACTGAGTCTGGCTATGGATGTGTCTTCTGCAAGATGTTGATGCTTTACTTTGTAGACTGAACCTAGGATCAGAGCAGAAGTAGAGAATCTGCTCTGCCAGAATCCCACATCATCCTGGTGTATTACCCGTCCACGGCTCCCTCATTATATTAGTGTCAGGTGTTATTACCCCTTAAAGCCTAAGGCAGGGGTGAGGTGATATTTATACCAGGATGTACATTCATACAGAATGTGTGTTGTCTGTGTGAGCTACCCTGCACACATTGTTTTGTATTCAGAAATAATGATGCAGTTTGTGCGACGCAAAGGCCAGTCACCAGCTGTGATAAAGAAGCTCTTGATCATTACTGTTCCTGTTGTGTTCCCTGGTTCAAAGTCTTCAGCTGTGCTCTGAGGTGCCCTTAGGAGAGGTTCACAAATGCTGCCTAATTACAAGAGAGATAAGCGTTTTTCAACTGACAGCAGCGTGCATTAGAAACTGGCTGCTAAATAAACCGTGACAGTTTATGGTAAAAATTTCATGGTGAGGTCTCTTTGCCTTTTTGTTCTGGAAGCATCAGTCCATATGATATGCGAGTCTGCTTTCGTTCGGCCTGTTTTGTTCAAATTGCCCTAGCTTTGTTCCCAGAATGCCGAGCAACTTCACACACAACAGCAAGGGCCTGTCATAGTGTCACAGAAAGTGGAGGAATGAGTCAGCCAGAGGAACCAACCTACTGCTGTCAGAATCAGGGTCTCTGATCTTCCTGTTTTGCTTAGGCTTGTAGTGAAGCACAAATTACACATCAAGTGAAAACACTCCAGCTGAGAATTGCATTTTAATTCGAACGATGATTCACACAGGTCAAATATGAACGTTCACAATTTTCTGTTTTCCCATTTCTCCACATCGATGATGTTCAATAAGAGGACTTTTACAGAGCGGCAAATAACAAGCTGATAGGAATATTCACACATGCTGATCTTTAGAGGCTGTGGTTCTCTATCTTCAGAAATTGACATGTAGGTGTTTGTGGTCAAAACTAAGCAAGCACACATCCAAGGATATTTTATCTGTTTGGAAGGGGGCAAGTAAATACTTACAGGGGCCAGTAAGTAGGAGATTTGTGTAGGTAGCGATAGCATGTAGGTGGCCAGAGCAGATGCGTGAGTCTTTGGAGCGTAAGTGTTTTGGGGAGCAGTACGTTATTGGCTGGAGGGATGAGGAAGCATGAAGGGTATAGGTGCACTGAGGGTACAGGGATGGTTACCAGAAGGGGTATCATTCTCTAACGCCCAGCTCACCTTTCTTTTGGCAGAGTCCTCCAATGCATCCCTTCTGACCAATGCTGAGAAGATCGCAACCATCACCACCACACACACACCTCAGCAGCAGCAGTCTGCCTCAGAGCCTCGGTGAGTCATTCGGAGCGTCATTCCAAAAGACGTGTCCTTTCTCTCGACTCTACGCTGACAAGGTCCATCATCCTGCAGTACACCTCCACCTCCAAGGGAATGAAATTGTATGAATCCGCTGTAGGATATTTATATAGCCAGGAAATTTTTATTACGCACATTTTTAAATACTGTCTAAAAATATAAACACTTACTTATGAACATTTAAATTACCACTTGTATCACCACAGTTCGGTAACCAGGGCTATGAGACATGGATAGAAAAGTGTAGCGTTGTTAATTATCATGTTCTCAGATGCCTTAATGCTTTGTTGAATAAAATTCATAAAGATAGCGGATTATTTTTAGCATGCACCTGTATATTTTTGTATATGTGAGAACCTTATTTAAGATGCTTTTGTTTAATTTGCCCTTAACTGAAGGTCGAGTGTAACAGACCACCCACTCCCAGGACCCACGTAGCACGTGCTGTACTGCCATGTGCAGAAAATATAAAGCTTGAGTCATCTAGGTCACAGGTGTATGTGGCTGATGTTCTCATGCCTGGAAGGACGATCGCTCGCCTGCACATTAGTTGCTAAAGCTCACATTAGCTAGCCATCTAAGAGCATCATATTGACGTAGACCACTGGGTCAACTAGGCTATTCTTTCATGTATGTTTTTTCAGGAGCGGTACAAAAGGACCGCCACAGGTCCCACCACCTCCAGCCCCAACGCAAGCCCCGCCCCCCCAGGCAAGGATCTCTAGCATCCATTCATCTTATCACATGCCGAACTAGTGAATCATCAGTTAATCATTAAAAGTGGATAACCTTTAAACCTCGACAGTAAACAGTAATGAAGCAAAGTTTTTTCTTTGGACTATCTGCTACACGGAGAAACTAAAGGCCACAACTTCTGAAAAGTTCTGCGAAAGGTTTCGCATTTACTTCATAACCCGAGGTTCAGTCTTCCTCAGTCTTTTTAGCCCTCTAGGACAAATTCGCAAATTGTAGTCAGAGATGCATTTAATAATTTCTCTATGAGAATATTAGCCCAGTCAGTTATTCTATATATAGAGTGATTTAATGTGACAACAGCATTGCCCTCTTCAGTCCACAGAAAGTTTTTGATTTCCTTTGACACGTACATGTTTTTCTATTGTGATGTAATAATAATTGTATGTTTATTCTGTGTTAATGATTTTGTTTCTCAGGAAGCAGAATTCTACTCTGTTGACCTTGAACGAGACAGCAAGGGTTTCGGCTTCAGCCTGCGTGGGGGCCGCGAGTATAACATGGAGCTGTATGTCCTGAGGCTGGCTGAAGATGGCGCCGCTGTCCGCAATGGCAAGATGAGGGTGCGTGACCCTTAAAGGAGAGCAGTCTTCAACATCACATCTTCTAAGCAAAACTATCCCAATGAATAGATTTTCTGGTTGTACTGAGTAACATGCATTGGGTATGTGTTTATAGGTTGGTGACGAGATCCTGGAGATAAATGGGGAGAGCACGAAAAATATGAAGCACGCACGTGCCATCGAGCTCATCAAAAATGGGGGCCGCCGGGCCCGCCTGGTCCTCAAAAGAGGGGACGGCTCCGTGCCTGAATACGGTGGGTCAATTTACCACACCCCATCCCCTCCCCTGTCGCGCTACCAGGCAGGTTTGCCGAATTCAGCTGCCAAGTGGGACTCTGGCTCCTGTTAATTACTGACTTAGAGCGATCGGTTACGTATTTTTCAACATCTGAATGATCAAATGCCTCTAGTTATCTCTTGCTGTTTTGATAT
The DNA here is from genome assembly GCA_026781065.1 of Mormyrops boulengeri. Taxonomy (NCBI): domain Eukaryota; kingdom Metazoa; phylum Chordata; class Actinopteri; order Osteoglossiformes; family Mormyridae; genus Mormyrops; species Mormyrops boulengeri. The sequence continues at coordinate 24,814,915 of JAODLD010000113.1, forward strand.
GTTTTTGAAAAAAAATGTTTAGGAGGATATGCTATCTGAAAAGAAAGCGAGGTAAGCTGGGGAAAAGGGTGAAGCAAGCTCTAGAATCCCCCCCCCATTACTGAGGCATCCTTAGGACCCATCGTCAATGTCCTGGAACTTTCACTTTGGATTAAATTGTAGGCAGAACCCAACCAGTCGCTGCTGAGCCAATAGGTCATTTGACGTAATTTGACTAAATGTAAAACATCAAAAATTATATATATAATATATATGCTTCACATCCCACCTCCGCTTTGTGTGTGGGATTCCTCTGAGTAATCAGGTTTCCTCCCGCAGTCCAAAGGCATGTAGTTAATGGTGTATAAATTTCCCATAGCATATGACTGTGTGTGATGTTCACTACCTGGTGCCCTATACTACCTGTGACAGATTCCATGACCCTAACCTGGATAACTGGTTAGAAGATGGATAGGCAGACTTTTTTGTAGATTGGCTATGAATAACTTATTTATTTAGGGTATTAATAATTTATTATCTAAAAAAATTTAATTAATATTTTAATCTATTAATCTTTTTTTAACCACAAAACAGCAGTATATCTATTTTATGGAGTATTATGAATAAAGTTATAAATGTTCACGTAGATTTATCTTTTACTTTTTTACCTTGCTCATAAGCAACCCCAAAAACCATGAAAAGACTTGGACTCAACTTGGATTTGAGGTCACATGAATTGAGACTTGACTCGGACTTG
>JAODLD010000113.1:24815750-24842421 GCA_026781065.1 Mormyrops boulengeri
CCCCCGGGCCGCCCCCCCCCCCCGCCCTCCCCCCCGCCCCTGCGGGGGGGGGGGGGGGGGGGCCCCCCGTCTGATAGGATCTCAGTTTCTTCTGAGTGATTAAACAAACAAAGCAAAACGTCAGTTATTTCAAGAACAATTCAGTCCTTTGAGTCGTGTATAGTTTGTATTTAAAAACAAAAATGACATTTGCTTTTTTAAATTAACAGGCATTTAACTCGAGTGATTTTCTAAATGAAAACTAAATGGAGAACTTTTCTCCAGGCATCAAGGAGTATGTAATAATAATAATAATAATGAGAAGAAGAAGAAGAATAGTTTTAGTAGTAGTATAACATAATCATTCATGTTTATCTTTGTATTTTTTGCAAACTTAAAGCCCTGTGGCCAATCCCAGCGCCTGAATTTCTACAGGTGCAGGATTTTCATTATGACGGCCCGCTCCATTGTGTATGTCTGACTGGAGGTATTGCAGCCGGGAGATCGCCTTGCTTTTTGTGGGAGTGCCGTTTGTGTACCCGAGTTACAAGTTGAGCTATCATGTTTACCTGCGCCTCTAGGAAAACGCGATCAAGCGTCCAGGTGAGTCGCTTTATGCGCTGCATTTTTGAAAACGTGTTTAGCAGTTTAATAATAGATAATGATAGTGCCGTGGACCAGGCGTGGAGAGAGGTGCAGGGAGTTTTACTATATAGGGGCCGCCCGAGGTAGCGACAGGGATATTTCCTACGATTAAATGTCTTAGTTTAACAGTGAGGGTAATGAGATTGTAGTCTGATATATAGTCTGGACACATTTGTACAGATGAAACGTACTGTTTGTTTAACATGTTGGTGTACGTTTATGTGCCCTTATTTATGGACGGGTTTGGTATTATAAACACCATGGATTCTGGTTCGTTATACGCAAAATTTAATATTCAGTTTCGTCAATAGCAATCAGAGTGCATTATGTTAAGTTTAAAGTGTGGCTGGTAAGTTATGATTTTCGGTTTGACGCCCACAAAAGTAGAGACTTCCAAAATGCTGCCTCTCAATGAACTAATTATAATTATGTGAAAAGACTGTGTCTAATAAACTCTTTCGTGAAGGACAATAACGGTACCCCTCGGTTCCTCCAGAAGAGCATCTTGGACTTCTTCGTCAGGGGACAGCCATGCAGTATGTGCAAAGATCAGTGCCCAGGGTTCATGATGCACAGGTGGAGGTACAGTGTATCATTTAATCAGTCTCTTTCTAAAGTTTCCTTGTTATTAATGTGCATTGTTATAGTTCAACTCGTTGTGGTGGTGGTGCTGTGTGAAATGGTAAAACCGTCCTGATATTGGTAACATTAAAGGGAACTAATCATCCATCCATCTATCCACCCATCCATCTATCCACCCACATGGCTCTGACTTTTACATTTTAATGGAAATACCTTTAGGTGACCGTGTCAGTCTGAATAGCTGACTGTTTTTCCTCGTACACAGGCAGACCATTTACCCTTTGGATGAATTATACCTTCCCCCGTAACCACAGTGTGTGGATTACATAGTTTTCTGTGGTTTTCCAGAACTTAAATTTCATCTCAGTCTAGCAGAGGGTTAGCATGTCTGCAGTGTCTTCTATATAATAGCTTGGTTAGCCTAACAGTTGTACGACACCACAGTGCTAAAAGCCTGTAGTACAACATGCTCAGTTAGATGGAAACAAAATAAGGAATCAACACAGGCAAAACTGGCCTCTTTTAGTGGAACTTACCAGAAAATAAGCTGGATGCCTAGTGGTGGGACCTGCATCTTTTATCCTGTCAAAATCTGTATCTCTCAGGGTGATATAAAATATTTATTGTGTAAATATTCAGTATATGGTGAGCTGATCTGCTTCTTGTTTCCTGATATATATGTGTGTGTGTCTCAGGGCTATATTAAGATTGTATCCATGGGTGGTGGAGTATTAGTTCCTCTTGCAGGTTGTGGAGGTGCTTTGTTTGCCTGTTTCTTTCTGCCAGTTTTTCTGGTTCTAAATCATCCCTCCTGAATGAACTTTGACTCACAGCACAGTCACATTCTGTAGAAGGTAGATGTGCAAAAAATAATTGATAAAGGCGTGTTTCCTTTAATTATAGAGGGCTAGAAATAGACACGCCTAATTTTGTCAAGGTTATCAAAATCACATTTTATAATGTTTATGTTATTTAGTACTTTCCCTTACAGCTGCATCATCAGGAAAATAAACAATTAGCCCATTTACTGATATTAATGTCTTCCTCATCTGAAGCAGCCTGCACAGCAATGTGTGTCACCTCAGGACTGGTTTCTGTTAATTACTATGTTATTGAAAATACTATAGAATATAAGCAATTGTAACTGGTGATTTTTTCCCCATTTACAGTATATGTAGTACATATTAAATAAATGGCTCAGATTAATTAGACATTAATTTGTTTGCTCTAACTGCTTGTATTTAGTGTACTTTGAACATTTACTACACCCAGTACCGATGATGAAAATACATATTTTTGAAAAGACACTTCAGTGAGCAATTACAGTATGAATGAATATCGGAACCCCACAGCAAATAAAAAATGAGAATGTAAGTCAAAGTATTAAAGTAAGTCTTTTAATTAACATTTGCCTGAGATTGGTAGATATCCCCTGGTTTAATACGACTAGATAAATTTGTTGCTAACACTCACAACATGTTATAAAGAATTATTTAATCTATTTCGGGGCCTTTGTAGCATATCTCTAGGGAGCCTTGGTGCAGTGTTGCAGCAAAGCAATAACAGTATTCTCAGTGTGAAAAAATATGTGGAACACTGGCTTCTTAGTTCATAATCTTGGAGATTTCTCTAGTATAATGCAACAGATAAGAGCTCATGCTTTTTGATTGGAGGAAACTTTATGTTTGTGATGATAATTTCTACTGGGGGCTCCAGATATATTTAAGTTTTAACACTTATTACGGGTGTCTATTTCTCTCAATTATATGATATGCATCTAAGATACGTGGTGTACGATACAATAAAAAAAAACATGTTAAACGTAATGATTCGATATACAGTGTTTTGATTCAGCTTAGATACGGTTTGCATACATTTTACAAATTATTAGAAATTCACATACCATATTATTCAAAATGTTTTTTTCTTCAAAATAAATCACTACTCTGTGCTATGAAAACTATTTGAGACTCTAGGTAACTGAAGTTGACCTTAACATGGAAATATATTGCAGTAATATGCGGTAATAGAGATTTGTTTCTTTCAGTGTTTGAGCCAGATTGGGGATTTTTAATCAGCGCCATCTCTAGTTTGAAACAGGAACAGCAGCATACTGTATAACACAGGCTTTGATGCTTCCCCGAAGCAGGAAATGATTAAGCGCTAGGGAACCTTGGTCAGCATGGCTTCACCGTTGTGTCCTGTTTCACCCTCTCCACCTTTTTCCCTCCCAGCCTAGATCATTTCATAGGAGGGTTATCGTCAGTATTTTGCATCAACCCATTTAAGCACTGAGTTGAAGGCATGAGGTATTCAAACTTAATGCTTGGAGGTTCCTCTGATTCAGCATTTTGTAATGTTTAGTGCAATGATTCTCAACCTTTTTGCACTGCGACCCAATTTCTACCATGCCAGCTCAGTCACGACCCTATATCAAGTATAGGTTTAAATTAACCCTATGATCAAACAGGCAGTGCACTCTGCAATTTACGCCAATGAATGCCTAGCGCACAAATCTGAATGGATGCGCCAGTGAATTTTAAATTACGCATCTGTGGTTTGGCTTCTTGGATTGGTTGAGTGTTCGCTAGTTTTGCACTAAGCATTTGCAGACCCAAGAGCCATTTATATAGGTTAATTCTAGGACTGGGGCTGGGAAATCTGATCGTGGATCAGCATAGAAGCTTGCTGGTTTTAAAATGCTTACATTTCCAACTCTGCCTCGCGACCCTTTCAGAACTTGCCATGACCCAAATTTGGGTCACGACCCATGGGTTGAGAATTTGATTTAGTGTAAGGTGCATGGCTTTCTGCTGCATTTATTCTGGAAGCATCTGCACTGACGTCCACAAAAATACAGCTTTGTAAAATTTCTCTTAAAGCTTCCTGAAATATATGTAAAAATTGCTAAGTATTTGATTTAACGCAGAATGATGTAATTTCATTTATGCCTTCCAGCCACTAATATAGTACAAAATGTTGTCAATGAAAGTGGCAAAATGGGAAATAAGTAAACTGTGTTTTATACCAGAACTAATAGCGTGGCCAGAGAAACCAACTGGGCTAGGAAGATTGTTGTATAAATGAAGAGAGCTGGCTGTTTGGAATGAGCCAATTCTCAATGATAATTATCGCAGTGCATCAATTGAGCATGTTGAGACATCCTAGGACTGATTATTAAACCCTGTACAGTCAGAAACTAGTCTAATAAATCTAGAGCTTGCAGCACTGGAGGCAGATTGTTTGAAAGCCCAGGTCTAGCAACACTGTGCTTCAAAACAGCTGCAGCACTACTCAGGTGGAGCTACACGGATGCTCTGCAGAAAGTCATGCGGGCGCCAGCATCACTGCATAGAGGTGTCTGCTGGGAGTGTGAAAGTCCTTGTCCAAATATCATTAACAAATACGGGCCTGACTGGGAAAGCCAAACTCCCAGAGACTCTCATTAAGTAAACTGCCTTAGCTGATTAAATCAACTGACAGTTGTTTGATAACTGTCCTGTAGATGTTTAATCATGCTCAGCATGAAGGTACACAAAGGATATTGCTCACAGAAAGCTGAGAAATGCTTTAATCGAGTGATTCTCTCAGGGGAGATGTAAAAGCACCAGTAGACTTTGTGCCACTATTTGTGGGCTGTGTTGCCAGCGCTGTCCAGTATAACATTCATCTTACCCAGTATATGCTCATGTAGTGAGCCTATAGGCTCATAGCCTCTCCCATGAAGCAGAAGCCATGTGGCGTTCATCTTCTTCTGTTTCTCCTCCTCCTCAAAATGTGTTCCAACCAAGGTAATTTTAGCTACATTTTTTTAATTACTTTTTATTTTAATACTTTTTTTTCAAATTCATTAATCTTATTATTAACCTGTTTGTGGTGGTGTACATCTTGGTTTCGTTCCCTTAAGCTTTACACCACAAACTCGACTGCTTACAGCCACAACAGATTTGCTCTTACTACAGCTTGCATTCTACTCAAAATGGTTCCACATTTCGCTGCCACATTTGCATCCAGCTTGCTGCATATCCACGTTTAACCTAATCCCTATGTGTGAAACACGGTTTAATCTGGTGGGGGAATGCGTAATTTTGTTAATCTGAGATGCTTAGCATAGGCTACATTGAATGTTGATTATTTTAAAGAAGGATGTCATAGGCCAATATAGGTTGACTCAAAAACAGAAGTGAAAAAATAGAAAGCACTCATTTTTCTATCAGTTTTTTTTTTTTTTTTACCAGTTATGCTTTAGTTTCACTTTAATTTTAGTCAACAAAATGCTTTTGTTACTGTTTCATAATAACCTTGGTCCCAATATGACAGAAAAGTAAGCCGGCCGTTTCACAATACTTTTTGCAAAATTACCTAATTTCTGGTTTACCATAGGTGGTACCCCCAGGATGTCTCAGCTAGGAGCGGAGGTAATCTCTCAGCCAAATAAGCCTGCAGCATATGTGCAGATGTACATCCGTGGTTTCCTGCAGGCACCTGCTCACTTTCCCCATGGCAAGAATTCCAGCAGCACAGTGCGGACGAACACATTGCATGTAAACGTTTGTTAAAATGTTTAGCTGAATAACAGACCTGATAATGTGGTTACTGCCTACATTCTCTCTGCTTTAAGTGTGCTTAATCCCATGAACGGGTGGATTGCATTTCTCTATGTCTTTCACTTGTGGTGTGATGCCAGACAGTTGCTGTTTCTTTGATACTACAGTTATGTGCATGAGGAAATTGCGAGTTCAGTCTGGTGCCCTCTTCAGCTCAGAATTTAAAAAATCTTCTCACAGTTATTACATAATTGTTTTAACTTCTACACATGCTTTAGTGGCTTTGTCATGGACTTAAATTGCTTACATGTACGGAATCTATGGACCCATGGAGATCATAAAGCCTTATTAATGGAATCTCATCTACATTTTGATGGTGGTGAGACACATTTGATACAGACATGAGGTAAAATCGTGGTAATTCACAAGTAATAGCAGCACTGAAGAGATACACGGAGTTTGCTTGCCATTACTTAAGGTATGGATTGTGCACCCTAGTTCCCAGTACTGAACAGGGTAATCTGCTAATTGAGTTATAATTTACAAGGAAAATCTGTCTTATAAACCAGATGTAAAACGAATTGGAAAAGGAGGTCAATCTGCATGAAGCATCTTTGTGACTGAGCTGGCATCAGTGTGATCTGCTGCTGTGCCTGGGGGCCCAGCCTAATGTCTTTTCAGGATCTGCATGGCAGAGGGCCCCCCCACTGGTCTTTGCTTGTTGCCAGATGCTACTTTTAGGTTCTTACCCGGATGCAAGCGACAGGCGAGGAGGCTGTAGGTATGAAGTCATGCGAGCTGCGGATGTCTGTGACATTCTATGTGTGCTGCAGATGACGTGCGAGAACGGTTTGTGCTTAGAGCAGCCATCTTAGAACGGCTCCCCCAAAGCAGAACAGCTTTCTTGCTTGACGGCCCTGGGAGCGACGTGCTGTTTGCCCTGGTATTTGTAGCCTTGTTAGCGGGCTACAGCTTGCTGAGGTTTACCAGACGGGCCCCCATTGCTGCTCCCGCTCTAAAACAGCGCCCGTTACCCGCCGTCGTGATTTAAGGTTTGCCTAGGCCGGCACAGAAGGCCCACTTTAATGCACTACAGAAATGCCACTTATCGCCAGGCCTTCCCGGGCCCACTGCTGACCCGAGGGACTCACGGCCCTTAGTGTATTACGAGCGCTTCGTCAGCAACAATACATGAAGGAATGAGTGCGCAGCTTTGCTCTCCGGCGCTATTTTATACATCCCTTAAACTGTTGTCATTACTATAAATCAGGGCTGCTAGCATTTATAGCAGAGATGGCCAACCCTGCTCCAGGCGATCTGCCAACCAGCCGAGCTTAGATGCTGCCCTTATTTAACACACCTGATACAGATAATCAGGCTCTTCTGTAGTATCTCAGTATTAGAGTCAGCTATGTTAAACCTGAGTTGGCTCTAATACTAAGATGCTACCGAAGGGCCTGATTATCTGTTTCAAGTGTACTAAATTAGGACCTAAGTTCTGCTGGTTGTTCTCCGGGAGCAGGGATGGGCAGCTCTGATATAAATGCTAGCAGACTAAGACTAAGCATGCTCGGAGGCATAATTACCAGAAAAAACTGGTTCAACTTCAATTTGTTTGTTGTATGAGAAGCTGGTTTTGTGGAGGTGGCTCTTCTGACAGCAGGCTTAAATGGTGGCTTGTGAGCTTCTGCGTCATTTCTCTGTTCCGGATTCCTCTGTCTGCTGCCTCTTCTTCACCCTTGACAGCTAAGGGCACAAGCAGAACAAACTCACACAGAGATAGCCAGAAATGATCTGGGGTGAGTTTCCCGAAGCCATCTTAATGCTACATCCTTCATAAGTTCTATCTTTTAACATAAAACTTGCGAATGGCGTAGCGTTAACAAGGCTTCAGGAAACTCACCCCTGGTTTTGCTGAAATCTGCCTCTGGTCATCCTATAAGTAAGTGGTTTCCTAATCACCTCTGTGAATTGGTGTCCTCAGCATGAGGAATACAGCTATTGCTGTCATATAGCATTGCTGCAGTCATTGCCCAGAAGGCATCCTTTAAATCTCTGATTTTGTGTGAGAAAGCAACTTTTTATCAAGCTTTTTCTCATGCATGAGCATTCAGCCCTCAGGTCACAGTTTGTACTGTGTGTAATATATAATGTGAAATACTGTATACTAGTGTAGATACAGGCCTTCATATTCTAATCCCAGTACACCTCATGAATCCCTGTATACTGTATATATAACTTTATGCTGAATTGTGTGTTATGCTGTAATGCATTTGATGCAGTAAATGTTTTAACTGGAATTACAAAAAGACTAGGACAGGGTTGTCATCGGCTCTGTCCGCAGGGACCGCTTTAAAAGACGGGAAGTCATATAGGCAGATAGTGCACACTTGTTTGGCACACTCCGGAAGTAATATGGGCAGAGTGCACACTTGCATGGCACACTCCGGAAGTAATATGGGCAGAGAGTGCACACTTGCATGACACACTCCCCTCACACCTGCCTGTCACTCTGATTGGAGGCAGCATCGAGATTCCTTGACCATGCTGGTCAATAAGAGTCTGCCGGTGTCTTTGATAAGATGCTCCTGGGATGCTGTGTTGCCACTGGACCATGTGGGGAACACGCTCCTGGGGGCAGGCGCACGCTATGATTGCTTTGTCTGAGGTGGAACAAGCCAGAGCTTTGCTTTGCTCTGTCTCGCTGTATGCTACCCTAAGCGAAAGACCATGTGTCACAGATGTATGTGCTCTGTCAGGCAGTGCCATTAAAGAGTACACTGTCGGCACATATTATAGATTCATTAAGATGAACATGTGCATCGTTCTGCAAGGGTGGTTTGCACTTCGAAACCAGGAAGACAGCACAGAGCTTTGTGCCTCCTTATAAACAATATGACACCAATACTAATGTTACATCACAGCAGCGAAACAAAGTGGTACTAGGGAAGGTAAACCTCAAAATATTTGCCTTCTTTAGGTGCCGTAAGTTCCAAACCCGGGTACTTGACAGAGGCTGGGATTAGACCACTAGATGATCTGATGCCCTTGTATCACGGGTGCTCCCTGTGGAATTCTTCTGGAATTTCTGTAATGAAGAAACTTTATATTAACTAACCTGTCCATTATTAGACTTTTTTTTTTTTTACTTTTTCGTGCCATGGGAGAAGTAGTGATACAAAAAAAACACAGTGACAAACAATGGCTACAGGCAAATTCACTATACATTTAATAGATGTACACCTTTCTTGGAAATTCCTTTTATGTTCACTTGTTGGATAGGATGTGAGGCGTCCCCTACGTTGTTCCTGGTCTCTTTTCGCATAGTTTCCAGGATAATTACCCTGATTAATAAACAGTCAAAACATAAAATGAAATAATTAAACTAGAATTTTTACACTGAAGGGACACTTCTGATCTCTCAAGATAAAACAAAACCATGCTTTTCGTGTCTGTCTAGTGGATCCGTGCTTACCATCAGTGCTTGTCTTGTAGCCTGTTTCAGCGAGAGGCGTATCGCAGGAGTCAGGAGCCGAATGTCGTGTGGGAGGGGCAATGTCGAATAGGAGGCGCAATGTGGAGTAGGAGGTGCAATGTGGGAGGGGTTTATAACGAGGGGCCTGTTATCTGATACCTTAACCCCAACCCTTGCCATAAACTCCTCCTACCCCTCGTGATAAACCCCTCCTACTCGATATTGTCCCTCCCACTTGACAATTGGCTCAGCTGCAGCGATACATTCTTGGTTCCGGCGGCTTTGCCTTGACGATGTTAGAATGTGCATTTCTCTTACACCAGGGGGCGCCAAGAGGAGGGAAAATATAACGCGTTTGAAATAAAATTTTACCGGTTTCTAAGCTGATCGACTTAAATTTTGCAAACGCATAGAATGCCATAGCTGTCTGTTTATGCATAGAAAACCATTGCAGCTGCACCGCGTTTAGTATCATTTCTGCTTTTTAATTGTTAACTCCAGTTTTATCGTAAGTCTATAGCGTGCACTAATGAAACCATGTGAGTATTAATTATTAGGAAACGTATTTTGTGAGATCAGTTTAGTGACGTAATGTTATTTGTAAATGCCCGGACAATTCAAAACGTGAAGTAGGTATACGATTCGATGGGAAACGACGCAGATCGCAGGATCTCCGTGTTTCTGTCTCTGGAAACCTTCAAGGTTTCGAGTGTTCTTAGATTAGTTTTTAATCTGCTTTTTATTACTGAACTGTGATTACCGTTTGATTTTTTTTTGTCTATTATTATTCTCATCTGGAAGTTATGCCAAAAATGATATATGGCAGTCGTATGCGTAGTAAAAGCAGGCATATTCAGAAAGAAAAATAAACAGGGTTGTAGGAACTCCGATGAAAGACAGACGCGATCCTGACAGAAGCAGGTTCCTCACCGTCACTATCTGGATCGGACTTACTGCCGTTACTTGTTGCGCAGAATGAATTGCTTCACCTCCTGCTACTTTATGCTGTCTGTTCTTCATCCGCGCAAAACTCCCTTACATAAGCCCAGATTATACCTTGATTTACGTGAAATATGATTTATGTCTCGCCGCATTCCATCATATATTGAGATACTTGAGTCTAAGCAAAATTATTTTCATTGGTTTCATGTAGCCTAAGTTATTTCTAAATATTTTTTTTTCTGTAAATAAATTCTGTAAAAACCCAAAGATAAGTGCTCTACACAATCGCCAGATCCCAGATTCAGACTACTGTACTGGTCCAATTTACTGTCCACTTTGCAAGAGAGGAAAAGTTTTATTTGAATGTGGTGAACAATGTATTTAATGGCTTTTAAGATTTTATGGAGCTTATTAGCTAGGCAGCATAGTCATTAAAACCGAAAAATGAAACCATCTGGTTTGGCCCTGCATATTGATATTGTATTGTAGGCTATGCTCAGTTTGTGTAGCCACAGGTGTGTTTTTCACATCGATTTCTCTGCAGTTTGCATTATATGTATATTGCTGAATGGAGAGCCCCTGATATGTGGAACAGCTAAACCACTGTGTAAAATGAGAAATGACGAGATACTTTATCATGAATTAAATAATGCAGTTTGGTTTTCTGATTTTACAATTAATTCTCTCTTTTTTTTTTGTCTGTGAAGGGGAACTGTCTCACTGCAACACTTCCTTCCTGCTCCTCCTGCCCTTGGCTGATGTGTCAGGGCTCGTGGGATCTAGCCGTGCTTTGTCACTCTCTTATTAGTGTTGTATACTTTCTCACTGCGTTGCCTTTTTTTTTCAATGGTACGACAATTGAATTTAGCTGGATGCTAAGGCTATGTCTTGTCCCCTTTCTGCTTGATGCCCAAGGGACTCGCTTCTTTGTTTCAGGCAGCTAGAGGGGGTGGTCCACAGACTGCCGGCCCCTGCCCGGCTGCTCCCCAGCCTGACTCAGACGAGCCGCGCATCCTCGTCACCAGGCATGACGAATCCAACAGCGTGCGTGCGACACCACAGAAGCCAGCATGGCAGCCTGCCCTCGTGCAGACAGACAGGGAGGCGAATAATTTCTTAGTTGGGTGCCGTCAGAGTTCTCAGGTTACGAGACTCCTTCCCATCATGTATGGGATTTAACCCTGACTGGAATTACATGCGTTTAAATGCCGATATTGTGAAGGGCTATCATGTTCGATGACAGGGAACCTGCACCGATGGCCCGGTGTAATGGTAGATAAACTCATTATTGTCTGTGAGAGCAGCAATCTCCCACACCAGGCTTGTATTTATATTAATGAGACCCACCCACTGATTTGCTAATCGGCAATTCATTTACGGCAGGAATCGTTTAAACAAAAATAAAAACAAACCAATACTGGAATTGTGAAATTTGGCTGAAAGTATTCGTGCCTCTATAAAGATGCATTTGATTGCCTTGCAGTTATGCATAATACATGTCTTGTATTTCTGGTAACATTGATGCTGTATATGAGATTTTGGATAAAAAAATACCACTCAATAAATCTAGGGAGACACATCCATCCATCCATAGGCTGCAACCCAAACTAGAATGCAAAAAATATGCATTCTTAATATATCCTGAAGACAAGCACACATGGGTTTGAGTGAGTCAGCCCTACATTGACTGCCTCAGTAGCGCCACCCTGCTTTTGGGATATAGATGAATGGGAGATGATAGCATGCCAATGTGGTACCTGCCGGTCCTGACCCCGGGATCGAACAGTATGTGTAAGGCTTGACTGATGGAGCCTGCAAGGAGAAATACTTACGTGGCACTGCTGCTCTGCAGTGTTTCTGTTGTTTTGCTTGAGGTGATGCCTGCTGCTGTGCAGTGTTTCTGTTGTTTTGCTTGAGGTGATGCCTGCTGCTCTGCAGTGTTTCTGTTGTTTTGCTTGAGGTGATGCCTGCTGCTGTGCAGTGTTTATGTTGTTTTACTTGAGGTGATGCCTGCTGCTCTGCATGTCATCAATAAATCGGGAACAGTGTAAAATTGGAATGTGCTGTAGTGGTTTAGCTTGCGTGACCTGTGCCACAGCGGTGCGCGCTAGGTCACCACTCTGTGAGTAAATAATAAGTACTGCATTTAATGATCTTCACTGAAGGTAAACCTGTGGTGAACTTTATAGCCATTTGGAACGGGACTCCTGTAATGTAACCTATTTCATGGAGCAGGTTACAAACAGCAATCACCAACCAGCTGGATTGTTTAGCAACTTCTTAACATTATTCATCTGTTTGGACACCAGCAGTCCATTAGTAATTTTGTACACTTCGATTCACATTGCTTAGATATTTTGCCATAAATACAAGAAAAAATAAGTTGCCTCTCACCTCTGGGCCTAGGGTTTGAATCTTTGCCCTGGTTCCATGGGTGTGGAGTTTGAATATTCTCTCCGTGTAGTGGTGGAGTTTCCCCTGGATTATCTGGTTTTCCCTCACTGTCCAAATACAAGTTACAAAGGGTCATTCTTTTGCATAAAGCATCAAGGTACATTCTACAGAAAGAAACAAATAGGGCAAAAATGAAGACAAAGTGCGAAGACGATAGACATGGTATAAATAGTTCGTTACGATAAGCAACCCTTTCATGCAGAACTTATTCTTGAGTGTTTCCCAGGCCTTGTTGTTTGATAGCATAGAGATATTGTGTGACCATCTTTGGAAGGTTCAATTAATGCTAGAGAAGCAAAGAAACATAGAAAAATACCTCTATGAAGACCTGGTGGCACAAGCATGGAGACATACCTCATCTACGCCTGGTTTTAGCTCAATGGTGTTAGTGTTGTGCCAACAGATTCCATGGTGTCTTGGGAATTCCATGGTCTTACACGGCCTCCACTGCTCGTTGAGTTCACCATAAATTTTCGAACTGCAACATCGTGGGTGCAGCCTTCAATCTGCCACTTTACTCAGGCCAGCATGGAGAACTGACTCATTGAAGGACTTTGGCTTTGACCTTGACCACAGCTTACACCTTGCTTTATGCAAGCAAGCCCTCTCTTTCTTATTCAATAATGTTAGCATGCCTTGGGGGGGGGGGGGCAGCCATTTGTATGGGCCATACAAATGAAGTAAGAATGTATTACAACACACCCATGTCAAGTGACTTGGGTGACTCTGTTGTGGAAGGCGCTATATAAAAACAAATTGAACTGAATCGGATTGAAGAGATTTACTGATGCTCCCGAGACACTTCTGTATTTTCTTGATAGAGCTGCATTTTGCTATTGAGATGATGGGTATGAAAGAAACAGTGTAATTGTGCAGCATAGTCATTTACGAATGATTTGTTGTGGTGCCAGACCTGATTGATAAATATACTGTATATGTATGTGACCAAATGTCTATCAGGAAAGGATCTCGGCAGGTTTGCTGTTCCTGGCAGGAGTAGCAAAGACCAACTGCAGTCAATACATAAAAACAGTGCTGATGCATTGACACATTTCGCCTGTAAGAGTGAGGCACAGCTAATTAATTTTATCAAGTATTTTAAAGTACTGATCTCTAATTTCCCATTCATTATGTTGCTCTGCTTTTAAATTATTTGGAAAAAGCTTGTATGGCCTACAAATGACTTTATGGGTTGGCTATTCTAGCTCATGTAAGTAGTTGGATCGCTTTTAATCTTGCAGCCACACAGCCATGCAATTATAGGTCCGAATCCCCCCTAACCAGTTTGAACCTCCCCTCAAAATTTGCCAGATCCTCCTGGAATTATGAAAATGCCGTAACATGAAAGCTTATTTATTTTGTTTGAGTCTTTTGAAAATTAAGATGACAGCCCAGCAGATGACAGAAATTAAACAGCCCATCACTGCCACATCTTACTGCCACACCTAGCCCATCACTGCCACATCTTACTGCCACACCTGGCCCATCACTGCCACACCTAGCCCATCACTGCCACATCTTACTGCCACACCTGGCCCATCACTGCCACATCTTACTGCCACACCTAGCCCATCACTGCCACATCTTACTGCCACACCTAGCCCATCACTGCCACACCTAGCCCATCACTGCCACATCTTACTGCCACACCTGGCCCATCACTGCCACATCTTACTGCCACACCTAGCCCATCACTGCCACACCTTACTGCCACACCTCACTGGTAAGTCTTACTGCCACACCTATCATTGCAGTAGGCTGTGCTTGTTTACCATAGTTTTTCCATTGGGATGAATTTTTTGGGATGAATGTTCCCGCAGAAAAAAGTCTTTTTGACCAACTGTGGATAGGCTCAATTGAAAATCCAGTTAGACAAGTGCGTGTATTCCTAGCAGTTTATTTAGTCAACATCATTTACAAAACCACCCTACAAGATGACCATGAATTATGGCCTTCCAGCTGCTATGATTTACAGCATCATCATCCAAATGATGTTCAGAAGCCTAACAGATGGACTGTAAAACTAATTCCCTATGTTGTGTTCCTTTTCCATATAAATCATAGTCTAAGAGATACACCCCCGATGAAACTTCCTGTAGAAGTTTGTGTTCTGATTTATGCAGCATTGACCCACATGGTTGATGTTTGAGCCATGATTCAGTTAAACTGTAATGGTATTCGTCCTCAGATCTGGAAGAAAAATGTCTTCAAATGTTGCTTGTTTTTGCTGCAGACTCAATATTTCAGTTGATTTCTGAGACCGTCTGTGTCAGAAGAATGTGTTGGGAAATGGGGAGGGGGGGGGAGCAACCTGCTGCATTTTTAGATGCCCTTTTCTCTTGAAGTGTGTCCTTCAAATTGTTGCTATGGAAACAAATGGAGTGTCTATGGGAGGGATTCTGAGGAAACGGACCAATTGCATAAGAGTGAGATAAACCTGATTCTCTGGACAGTGCCTGCAAAACGCCTCGTGGATGGTGTTTATGCGCATCTCCCTACGGGGGGCTTTTGCCAAAGATTCAGTGCGAGGGAGCTGCACAGGCTTAAGATGAAATTACATCCAGGTGTTAATTCCTGCCCTCCCCCCTTTGAAATGCCTGTTTTCTTGGTGCTCTCTCCTTTAGCCAGGGCGAACCCGTCACTCTGACGGTAAGAGAGAAGCCCGTTTTGCTTACTATTTCATATTTCTTACTAAAGCAGCGAGTGGGTCTTGTGGCTGGGGGAGGGGGCTGTTGTTCTGTTCTGAGAAGCACTGGAAGCAAGCTTCAGGTGCTAGCGTATCAGCCATGCCCCATCCGCGTCAGCCCGCGCGGCAGATGACGATGTCTTTGTTTTAAATTCGCAAAGGTTCAGTTCGCGGCCACGCACCGCGCCTCACGTGATGCGCTCGAGCGCTCCGCGGCACCGCACCATTGTTACAGCCGCTGGTGGCTCCCTCCCGCCCGGCCGCTGAAGAGGAGCCAGCCCCTGACATCTCGCATGCAACTGCGGCTGCAGCTGCGGTTTCCTCCTTTTTCAAAGGCTCTCCATCAAAGTTCTCATGCTGCCTTTTCTTGCTGTGGGGCATTTTGTCTCCTTGATTTCCATTTCTGCATAGTCTTCCCTGGCTAATGAAATCTCTGCTATCTCTGTATTCACAGTATTGAACTCAGCATTTTCTCCCCCCTCCCCACCCCCCACACTGTGAAGAACACGAATCTGGTGAAAACCGCCTCAGGCTCAGAGAGAAGGATCCTGTGTGACTTGGTGACACTGCGTCAGTGCCGGGATCGTCAAAGGCTATATCAGATCTATGTCCAATGTCCTGGGGGGGGGGGGGACCTGTGAAGGTGATTCTCCCTGTTCCTTTCTGGCAGAAAATGTGCCCTGCGTGGCCCAAACGACAGGGGGCGGACATGTGTGTGGGGGTGGGCACACCAGACTGATCCCGGCTGTACTTAACCAGCATTGTGGACACGGCTGAAATCCCCTCCTAATCTCCCAGCTTGTCTTTACTTCACCCTAATGAAGGGGGCAGTGGAGCGCTTTCTGCGAGACCCCTTATGCCCAAAAGCTCAGCCCCCAGCTGATTTGCTCGGAAGCAGAACGGCACCTCCGTGCGCCCGTCATCCGGGCCACGCCCCCCCTTCCTCACGGACTTTGCTATCCGGCCACAGGGAGGCTCTGCACATCAGCATCCTCTGGCTTTGTGGCAAGGCTCTGTCTTATTTCCATGTAAGGTATATGGCTGCTCCATGCGAATGTGCGAGATGACTGTATCGTTTTGCACCCCCGCTACAGACTGCGCACTCGGATGACTCACACGCAGCTGAAAAGATCCATCTCCTGAGTCCATAGCGGCGTCCTAGGCTACAGAACGGAATGGTAGTCAAGGCTGTGTCCTCTGGACGTGGTGGGGGGTCAATGCCGGGTCATTGCTTGTTAAGAGGCAGGCTTTGCATGCATCAGCCCGGGTAGAAAGGAATGTCAAAATAACAGAGTTGTAGCATGAGAGATGCCAGCGGTCACACATTCCTGGTGTTTGGTACAAATGCAGTGAACATTTTAAATCCCATCAGCTTTGCATTTACCTTTACAGTTAATTATTTAGTAGATGACTTTGTCTAATGCGAAGTACAAGTGACAGAAATAGCATGTTGCAAACATACATGCTGTCAAGGAATCAACTATTTCAGTGCAGCTAGACTGAGCTTCCAATGAATGACCAGGTAAAAGTGTAAGTAGTATAGGAGCAGGAGATACCTAATATCTTTCAGACACAGCCAGAACCTAATAAGACAATTATTCAAATTAAAATAATTAGGAGGGAAAATAAGGGGTGACAAAGAGTAACTGATTGTCGATGGCTTGAATGTGTTGATGTGGGGACAATCAGAAGCTGGTTCCCACGCTGCATTTCAGTTTGCAGTTTTTATAAGAAGCTGACGCTTCACGTTTTTGGCTTCATGTAAAGTTCACACAAACTTTGAGTTCATCCATCTACATTTATTGCGTATGTGAGAGGTCAGAAGCCAGATGAGTAATCTGCAGAGCGCGTCATTTTAAGATTAAGCATAACCGCTTTTCACTTGAGCTTTTTCACAGTACAATTTGTCTCACTTTCCACATGGCAGTGAAAAAAAATTGCCCCTTGAATTCTGGCCCTGATTCCCTTGCAGACTATTCTGTGGAGAGGGATGGCGTTGCAGTGTCAAGCTTGCCTGATCTAGTAGGACCAGCTGAGAGGTTTCTACTGCCATAGATTTCACTTCCTAGGGGGCAAACCTGTGATGTAGAACTCGTGCAATTGTGGCCCTGGTTTCTCTCAGCATGGGAACAGCAACATGGAAGGGAATCTTTTACAGTGTTGTGTGTTCAAAGGCTAGTAAATGCTTCTCCAAATATATTAAAAAGATGAATGATGTTATATATTTGATTTATGCTGCTCTGGTAAATTTCCATCTTATTTTTTGGGAAAAGAAGCAGATGTTAGCCCCATAGGATACCAGCTCTTGATCTGGAGGCTTGCAAACAGCGGTCAAAGAGGAGGTGATCAGCTCACGCTTGATCTTGACCCCAGCTTAACATTAGGAAGTGGAGCTTTTGCAGTGGTGTCCAGTTTCAGAGCTGCACTGTGAACAATTATTGCTTTTGCTCTGGAATCTTCCATCTTCCTGCATAACTGCCTATCCCAGTTGCAGAGGCTATGACAGGAAGTACAGGGCACAAGACAGGAGCTGCAGTGTATGGCTCAGCGGGTTTGGACACTGTGCCCGTGATTGGAACATCCTTGGTTCCAGTCCCATGATTGGCATATTACCGTTGGTTGGGCCCTTCAGCAAGGTTCTTAACCCCCAGCTGCTCCAAAGATTGCCTGACCCTGCTTTCTCAAAAAAATGTCTGTCGCTATGGATAAAAGCATCTGCTAAATTGATAATGTATTGTTTGTAAAACTGTGGCAATATATCCATTATAAAACTGTAAGTCATGTTTTCTGACCCACATGAATCGTTGAACTCTATGTGCTTGTCAAAAACTTATCTCGTCAAGGAAGAAAACACTGCTTGAATAGGTGAGACAACAGGTAATATTTTCGTTCTCAACATATTTTTTACTAAACTGATGAGAAATCTACATTATCTTTGGCTGCGAGTATAATAAATGGGGGTGATTTGCAAAGAACAAAAGGTCCTGCAGGAAGGAAGCAGTGGGCTCTGTAATCTTCAGGGCTCTTTTGTGTGTGTAAAATCAAAATGCCTATTTTCAGCAAAGCTCAGCCCATCTACAAAAGAGCAACATCTCGAACAGCTAAAGCTGCCATTTCTATTAATTTTCAGTCTTTTTTTCTTCTCTTGGAACAGGGGAAAGTGATTGTAAGACTGGGACTGTTACTTTGATATGTGCAAAAATGAGGCTGTTATTCTGATTTGTGTAACACCGGGGATTTTACTCTAGTGTGTGCTAGAATGGGGCTGTTACTCTGATTTGTGTAAGATTCGGGCTGTTATTCTGGCTTGTGTAAGACTGGGACTGTTACTCTGGTGTGTAAGATTGGGGCTGTTACTCTGAGGTGTGTAACACTGGGGCTTTTACTCTGGCTTGTGAAAGACGGGCTGTTACTCAGATGTGTGTAACACTGGAGCTTTTACTTTGATGTGTGCTAGACTGAGGCTGTTATTCTGGCTTGTGTAAGACTGGGGCTGTTACTCTGATGTGTGTAACACTGGAGCTTTTACTCTGATGTGTGCTAGACTTGGACTGTTACTCTAATTTGTGTAGGATTCTGGCTCATGGGAGCTTTACTTACACAAAAAGATTATGAGGACACAACGAAAAATGATTGGTTCAAAGAGATAACCAATCAGATTGTAGAGGTGGTGGGTTCAAGCAGCTAGAGGAGGCGGGACCAACCAATCAGATGTTTTGGTCCTGCCTCCACTAATTGCTTGGATCCGCCTCCTCTATAGTCTGATTGGTTATCTCCCTGAACCATCATTTTTCAGTCTGCCACCAGACAATTTTTGTGTAAGTAAAATTTCCACAAGCAAGATTCAGGCTATTATTATGGTTTGTGTAAGACTGGGGCTGTTACTCTGATGTGTGTAACACTGGGGCTGATACTCTGATGTGTGTAACACTGGGGCTGATACTCTGATGTGTGTAACACTGGGGCTGTTACTCTGATGTGTGTAACACTGGGGCTGTGTAACACTGGGGCTGTTACTCTGATGTGTGTAACACTGGGGCTGTTACTCTGATGTGTGTATGACTGGGGCTGATACTTTGATTTTTGTTAGACTGGGGCCACTATTCCGATTTGTACTAGAATGGGGCTGTTACTCTGATTTGTGTAAGATTAGGACTGTTACTCTGAGGAGCTGTTACTCTGATGTGAGTAACACTGGAGCTGTTACTCTGATTTGAGTAAGATTAGGACTGTTACTCTGAGGAGCTGTTACTCTGATGTGAGTAACACTGGAGCTGTTACTCTGATTTGTGTAAAACTGGGGATGTTATTCTGATTTAAGATTATGGCCATTACACATATTCTTTGTAGAGTTTTACTTCATTTTTATTGTTGCATTCATTGTTTGTTTCTGTATTTCTTAATTATTTGGAGTCTGAAACAAGCCATACATTTTTATATTAGCCTGTTGTCTGGAACTGTATAGCCTCACCTCTTATTCTGGTGGTTCGAATCCTGCGCTCAGCTTTGTCTGCGCATGTGTGTGTCGCGTCTTCTCTCCATGCTGCAGGGGTGTCCTCTGGGCTCCTCTTGCAGTCCACAGACTTATGGTGAGGTGACTTGGCATCGCTAAATTCCCCATTGTGTTTGCGTGTGTGTCGCTGCCTTACTATGGCTGACTGGCTGTCTGTGTTGGCTCTCTTTCCCAGTGTTTCCTGGGGTAGGGTTTCCATGACCTTGTACCTAATAAGAGAGCATGGATGGATGGATGGAAAATTAATTGTCCTGATTAATTATGATCTGTATTGTTTGACTATTAGACTGTAAAGGAATGGCTATATTCTGGCAACAAAACAGAAAAATGATAAAAAAAAGAGTTAAGTGTTTATGATAATACTAATTGCAGTTGATGAGACCCTTCAGTTCACACCTTGTTGTGACTGCTCACCCACTCCGACCCCAAAACACCGTCCCACGCCCTGTGTGATGAAACCCCTTGGGCCTCAGTAATGATCTCCTGTAGGGGTGAAAAGACAGACAGTCACTGAAGTATGCATGCACGTGTCTCTGTGTCTGCAACACATTAATGTTTGTGTTTTCATCTCTGAAAAATGTTACTTGCAATGTGAGTTTAGTCTTGTTTTTAAGTATGCTTTAATGTGACACAATTTTGGTGCTGTATTTTGAGCTTAAGTGATTCCTAAAATCTTTTAAGAGGTGTTTGCTCAAGGGAAAATTGAACATGATATCTCTGTAGTGAATATTCTGTGGAATACCATGTACAGCAATGCAACATGTCACATGAGTGCATCTGGAATTGTCTCTGCAAACTGTTGTGGGATCAAACGACTTGAATAGCCTGGAGGTGGGAAACTGTGGGGGGGGGGAGGGGGCAAAAAAGAAGGGTCTCTCTCTCACCCTGTATTGGAGTCCCTGAAGGGCTTCATCCATTTTTTGTTCCTAATCATTTCCAATTTTTAATAAATACAGGCGTCACCAATTATGAGCCTGTGAAATATGCAGGATTTGGGCAGTCCAGGAGGAAGAAAGTCTGCCTTTGATCTCTGCTTTAATGGCTGCAGAACATGCAGACGCAATTTACAGGATCCTCTGCATGTGACGCATGCACTGCCTCATACAGTCTGCCGCCGCATTGATTAGTGGCCCTGCCGCTAGAGAACATACATGTTATCTGCCGTGTATCTGCCGTGTACATCATGCACATGTCCAGAAAAAGCCTGGACTTCAAAGCCGACGGTCTTCAGTCTGATACTGAACGGCTGCATTTAAGCAGCCATTTCTGCTGTTTTTAAATCACTGGCAATCTCAGCAAAGGGATAAAGGCTACATTATTCTGATTAGGGTTAGAGGTAAACTTAATCTAGCACTTCTGCTCAGGATCAAGCAAAATAGGAAAGCTATGCGGTATGTCAACTGGAGAGAAAAGCTATTTACCAGCAAACTATTTATCTCGGGGGCAAAGGATCAGCTTTCTCTGCTTCCCAGATATTGTGGGAGTGAAGGAAATGGAAAAAAGGCACACTGTCAGGCTGTAATGGGAAACACAGGAATAATGTGTCTCAGGTGATTTAGTTTAGTGGTTTGTAGTGAATTACCTTGGGAATGCTAGCATCACTTATTTATGGGGAGTGCCCCTTCACCACATAATATATCAGAGAAAAATCCAGTAACCCACAAACATTAACCCAGAGACTGTTTTCTCTCTTGCTGTCTTCTGCCTCTCCTTCTGACAGCCGAGGAGATGCAGCCACTGTGCCTAGCCTCGTGAATTCAGTCAGGCCCCACCCCCTGATGGCTGTGATTGGCCGGTGGCTGCTGAGTCGCTGCCTTTGATTGACTGTGGTAGGTAGGAGGGTGGGTGGTGGGCGTGGCTTTCCCCCTTGAGCGAGGTGGCAGGCTTCTCTGCTTTAAGCACTGTGCACAGCAACCAAGCCAGAGCACGCACCTTCCTGAGTTTCCACCATTACGCCGTGAGCCTCCACAAAGCCGGGGTGGGGGGGGACCCCGGCGATCGTGGGAAAGGGGCCTCTGGCTTCAGCGGTGCTCATTCTTCCTTCGTTCCCTCCCCACCGGGGTCGTTTGCATTCAACAAGCATCGCGGACGAACTTCTCCAGCGGCGCGGGCTGCGGCCGCCCCCCCGCAGCACTGCCCTGCGGTGTTCTGCGGAGCGGAGGGGGGGAAAGGTGAGTGCTCCGCATATCCCTGGGACACACCAGCACAGCCGGAGGCTGCACCTCGCTTTACCGTGTTCCGCTGGGCGAAGGGGCACCCCCCCCTCCGCGCCACACCACCGGCACTCTCGCACACGGCTGAACTTGGATCTCGCCAAGCCGTCCACTGGGCGTCTTACGGATCATCTGGGCACCGGAGGCTCAGCATGTTAGTTTGTGCAAGAGGTTCCTTACCAGGACCTGGGGGGGTAGGGGGGCGACTTTAATGCTGGAATGCGCTGGCGTACCTCTGATGAAAGCTGCTGTGAATGAGTCACAGAGTAACAAAGCCATCACAGTTATAGCGCAGATCTTGGGGGGGTGGGGGGTGGTGCTGGTGTGGGTGATATAGAATAATCTTTTTTGGTCCATATCTGTCAGAGTGACATAACACACGCTTGTGGGTGTGCATGTGTTTCTGCGCCCACTACTTTACGTGTGTGTATGTGTGTGTGCGTATGTTTGTCATCACGCGCATCACCGTGTTTCTCCGTGAGTGCGTACTGTTTGTCGGGAGGGGCTTCCAAATTACAGTGAGAGTGCAGTGGTGACAGAGGAGCCCTGTCTCAGCTATGTGTGTATGTATGTTGGGGAAGAAACATGAAAAATTCTCTGGAGAATGTAGTGGAGCGCAGTGCTCTGGTAGAAACAGCCATCCCCGGAACGGCCTGCCTCTGTGCCAGGGCCGTGTGCCATGTGAGTGGGTAGGTGGGCGCAGGCAGCCTGAATCGCGCTCGCCGTTTCTGCCTCTGGGATCCGAGTCGGCTGTCTACATGCAGAGTCGTCAGCCCCTCCGAAGCGCATGTCCTTCTTTTGTTTCCTGAACTTTCTTCTCCGCTCGAGCAGCCGTGCTCTATCCGTACCAGGCTGGAACCACTTATTTATCCGGTGTCAGTGTGTCCCGTCTTACGTTGTGGTCTTTTGACAGTGCGTCATGGGCACTCTCCATGTCTGCTGTCCTCCCTAGTGTGTAGTATAAATGAGGTGCCGGGAGGCGTAAGGAGGAAGCAGAAGCCCGTGTAGATCGACGGATGGACAGCGGTGCTCGTTAACCTGCTCCCCAGGCATTTGCCATCCCTCTGCGCCCATACTGCCATGCAGGCTAATTTAGGGTCTGTCCAGGGCTTCAAAGTGCAGCAAGGCCATCAAGGGGCGGAGTCAGGTCTGGGGGGTGGAGTGAATGAGGATGTGGAAGTGAGAAAAAGGGGGTGGGGTCTGGCAGTAGGCAGTCACACCCCTGTGACAGGCAGCTGGAATTGCCCATTCTGCCATGTTTGTTTGGGCAGGAGAACCATATAAGGTGTGATGCAGGGAGGCAAAGTTTTGTCTAATTAAATTTTTTATTTAATTTTTTTTTCATTTTTAAATTTAAAATCCATGAAATGTGTCCTGTATCCAGTGTGATTTTCATAAGGATGTCGTGATATAGCTGTGTTTTCTTGTGTCTGCAGCAGTGACACATGGCAGATGGGGCGGGGGTTCTGTGTTACATCACATGCCACAGTGCTTGCATAATGTACGTACAGGCTCAGGTCCGTTAAGTTTCTGGGTGGAGTGGGACTGAGGAGAGGCTTGAGGACATTTTTAAAGCAGACGCCGGAGAGGCAGTGCGGGAACAGAGGCTGAAAATAGGCCTAGTGGGTGATGGGTTCAGGGGGCATGCAATACTAGTAAAATATCCAGTTGAGGTGTGACATACCCAGAGAGCCCACCTTGAAGGATGGCCTCTGTGATCCAGCACACAGAGGGCTAGGCTTCTATGAGACTCTCTATGTACTGTGATGAGCTGTAATTTTAAGTCTTGCCATGTTTCACTGATGCCCCCCCCCCCGCAACCATGAGCCTCAGGTAGCTGCTGTCAGATTCTCCAGCTGTTGTCATCGATGGTGCCCAGGGTCGACTTTGGTGAATTCGAACCTCCACTGCGTACAATTATAGGGGAATTGGAACCAAGCAAACAGCATTTCTGAATCATCTCTAATACGTGAAAGTAAATGACAGTGCCCCTTACAGCAGTTTGATATTTTGGCATCCCCTGTCATACTGGCCATGGCCTTCAGATCCTGTTAAAATAACACACTGACATGACTATTCACTTGCATAATCTGTAGTCTGTCTGACTCTCCATGTGTCCAAAGAGAACCTCACAGCCTTCCTTCAACATAACAAGCTTCCTCTTGTATCAACAGTGTGCAGCCTCTGTCCAAGTAGTGCTTAATTAGGTACGTAAGGTATAATTATTGGTACTTTTTCGTTTACCCCACGCTTAGCGCCCAGTAAGTTGCAATGTCCGGTTAGCTCACTGGGGCAATGCTACAGAGGATGCTGTTAGGCTCATGCTTGTCAACCAAATCCTTTCAAGTGCTAATTTTTTCCACAAAGCATCACCGTGCTGCTTTGGTATCAGTCATGGTACAGACATTTTGCATCTCCACATATAGAGGCGACCCATGAGCTTGACAGCAGAGTGCCAAGCAGAGATGGTTGGAATTCCTGTGGAGGGGAAGCAGTGTCCTGGTGGCCATAAAGATCCTTCTTACAGAAGCCCTGTTTAGTGCCCTGCTTGAGGGGCCATAGAGCAAATGGACTGGAAGAAGACCTGCACAGCCAACTCCAAACTGCTTGTCTTTAAAATGAGCCTTAAGATGGAAACTTGTTGACCTGGGCTTGTTGACTTAAAGCTTAGATTTCTTCTCTGCGCATGAGGTTGTGGGGACGTGGTGGTCACCCTTTGTTCCCTGCTGGCCACCAGGTATCAATAGAGTGATATTTGCCCTAGCTGCTGACATAATTCCCATGCAAGCTCTCTCAAAGCGGCTACTTTATTATCCCCGGACAGACTGGCAAACTAGATTGTTGCTTTCTCACCACAACAGATGTGTGATGGGCACTCAGGTGTAAAATGGCTGCCCTGCATGGGTGTGCTAACACATTGGTGGCGGATGTGGTGATACCTTTACCCGAAGCAGCCCGAGACTCCTGGATGAAGCACAGAAGCGCAGGATTACATTCTGTCCGGTCCTGCAGCATTTCTCAGATGCAGTGATGCAGTCACTTAATATTCATGCATGACAGGTGTGCAGCGGGAAGTGCGACATGGTGTTAGATTAGGTGTTAGCAAATGTTTGAAGCTTCTATGTCCTTTACTTTGTTGTAACCATGTTTTATTTTTCTGGAGACTTAGGGCCAAGCAAATGTCTAACCTTGAAGTATTTCATAAGTCATAAAGTTATAACAAAAATGACTGTTTTTCTTTGCTGTTTTTTGTACTCTCTAGTGTACTATATAACATTGATATTCAACGTCTGAGCAGCTCTGTTAACTGTCAGGGAGAGTCATCACTGGCCCCTGCTCTCTCTCCCTCTCTCTCTCCCTCTCTCTCACTCTTCCTCACTGATGGCATCTTGGTGACTCTAGAGTCTTTGGAATCAGACCAAAGACTGCTGTTTCTTTTAATCATTTCACAAAATGCAAATCACTCTGATGAGCTAAAGGGAGGTGAGGAATGCAAAGTTACCCGTCTATTTCTTTACTCTTCTCATGGTACATCCCGCCACACCAAGTGCAAATTTGTCGTTCCCCCCTCGTTAGATGTAGAGCAATTATTATAGATTCCATTATGGCCACGTCCATATTTTTTAATCATTTAACGATGAAATGGGCAGGTCAGACCTTCTGTCCAAGCAGAGGCTTCTTACCTGAGCCCTGGCAGAGCCAGGCCCTTGCAGCTGATGTGTGACTTCATGTCTTTTTTTGAAATATTGTTATATCTGTTTTTTTTTCTCTGAATCGGTGATGGCAGGCAGAGATCCACCAGTTTGCAGCTAATCGCAGTCAGGCCTTGCTGGTTCAGCCTGGGTGGGGAAAAAAAAACGAAAGCAGAGCTGCTTCTGCAATTCATCACACCTGCGGCCCTCTTGAATCTCCTGACCTGTCTTGAACAAGCATGAAGTAACATCTGGGCCCCACTTTAGCTATGTAATGAAGTTTGGCCAAATGGGGCAGTGACGGCCATCTTGGGGCTGAGCGGAGGAGCCAATCGTGATGCAGAATTGAGATATTTGGAACTATACATGCAATAAGATATTTGGCCAGTCAGGTGGACAGCCCGTTAGTTCCATATGTAAGCAGAGGATCTCCATCTAAAGAATAATGTGGGGATTGAGTTTACCTTGTTTTTTTACTCCCATTTGCAGTTAAAATCTTCCTTCTTTGTATCCTCTGTATTTCATGCTCATGCTGTGATATAGCTGCTCACGTCTGCAGCAGTGACACATGGCAGAGAGGCCTGTGATACGCAGGGGGTGGGGGCGCTCTGAGATAAGCAGTGGTGTTACATCACATGCCACACTGCTTGCATAACGCATACAGGCTGTTTTTTTTTATTTTTTTTAAGTCTCACTTTATGTGCAGTGGGACCGAGGAGAGGTTTCCACAGGGATCGTATGTATGGAAATAGGATTCGAGGGCAGTGGGTTCAAATCGCGGGCACTCGGCATCATAAGCGGAGGTGGAGGGGCACCCTGGCTGGGATCACGGGGTACAGGGCGGGGGCACCCTGGCTGGGATTACGGGGTACAGGGTGGGGGCACCCTGGCTGGGATAACGGGGTACAGGGCGGGGGCACCAGGGCGGGGATTACGGGGTCCA
>JAODLD010000113.1:24846577-24868086 GCA_026781065.1 Mormyrops boulengeri
CCCTCGTTGGAGCTGTTTGGGTTATAAAAAAATGGAGCAGGTATCTAGTGCTGGCATAAGATGAGTGCACTATTAATTGTACTGTAGTGGGTTTTTTTTTTTGTTCCCACTTTTCTCATCTTCGGCCCCTTGGGCTCTTCTGAGATAATACATAACAGCAAGTGGCACATTGTCTAGGCAGTGCTGCTTGGGCCATTAGCTATCAAGGCAGAATTCTTTGATTTATAATGGGCTGTTTTCAATTTATAATGAGCTAAAATGATAAAAAATACAGGAGCACGGAATCAAATCTTCTCGACAAATTAAAATGAATGATATTATTATGTCAAGTGTTGATGGAAAAGGCAAAAAAGTGTGTTTATGCACACTTGCATCTCAGGTTTTTATTGGTTTTCATTTGCCTTATGGGCATCTTAATATTATCAGTTATATAAAATCTGATCCTTGGCATTTCCTTAGTTGTTGAAGAATGCTATTATAGCAGGAAGTCTTTATTTGCATGAAATGATAGAGGTGACTGCTTGCTGCTGATTGTCGTGTTTGCCTGCGCCAGCCAGTCGTGGCGCAGCTCTGGAATCGATTACCATGCCTGCGAAACAGGCAGCGTGAGTCGTGCTGCACGTGGCCCCCAAGGCCGTCGCGTCGATTTCTGCACTCTGCTGGAGTCGTCAGTTGCTGCGTTGGCACAAGGTAATTAACCTGGTGTATGCCTGTGCATCAGGAGATGCGGGTGATGATAACCATGCTGAATTTTTGCTCACCGTTAAGATGGACTCTCCTGTGAAGAAGAACAGAATTTTCTTTTAAATTCCATATGTACCACACAATAAAATTGCTGTAGAATGGTGCTTGTGTGTAACGATTGTAAAACATTATTACAGCAGTAATATTTATATTACTAAAGATGAATATTTATGTTATTTAAGATGTTATAGTTGTAGTAATAATTATAATTATAAAAGACAGATTTTATGCGTTTACTGAAAAGGCTAACCAAAGCTTTTCAAGGTCTCTTGAGTATATTTTAATATAATGAGAATGGGATTATAATAGTCAGTACTATACAACATACTCCCCAATTCGATAATGATTTTGGGGAGGAAACTCTCACCAGTCATGGCTAATTTTAACTAGCTATTGACTTTTTATGATTTTTCTTATTGTTTCAATTGAACTGGTTTACCCAAAGTAAATTAAGTAATCCTTTAGTGTATAATGCTGGCAGCTTAACTGTAAGACTGGATTTTTTCTGTTTTGTATCACATTAGTAAGATGTAAAATGGCTTCAGAAACATTCGGATTGGTAAACCATACCACCTTGTCTTTAGCAGCCAAAAGTCTCAAAAATCGGCGTTTGAGTATGATTAGATAATATAGAGCCTGTTCTTGGTGTTATATAATCCCATTAATTAATTTATTTATTTTCAGAATGAATGGACATCTTGTGTTTTTAAAGGTTAAAATGGGTCAGTTGGAATTTGGTTCTCAAAAGCTTGTTGGTCCCTCATTTGTTCGCTGTTTGTTTGCCAACCGGCGATCTTCTGAAAATGAAGCCAAGAGAAACAGTTTAAAAACGACATGGATATTTTTTCTGAGCATCGGGCCAGCTCAGATGACGTGTTCAGCTGGAAAACGAGAGAGCTACACGAGACGGGCCATAATTACAGTAGGTCAAAAGAGAGAAGGATGGAGAGGGAGAATAGCGAGTTTTCCTTGTTGAGGAGAAGACATCCTGCAAGATTTTGGATCAAACTATACACATCATGTGTAGCATTTCCAGAATATGTCCTTGGCACCAATTCACCAAGCCCTGTCAAATGTAGGAGAAAGCCTGTCTTTCAGAAGTCCTAAGATCTATAAGTTGATCAAAGTTAGATTATAGAATTTGTCTAGAGTACCTACTTTTAAACCCTTTTATGAACAAGCCTCTTCAGTATTGTCCTTAGTCCTCTCACGGTTTTTGTATGTATAATTGCTTCAGAAGTATGACCCTTCAGAATGAATTGTGAGATCTTTTATTTTTTTCATTTTTACTTATTTTTCCCTAGTATTATTATACCACTGAAGTGCCTCGTGCTGATTTTCTTTCTGTTCCTGTTGTTTTTGCCTTGCCAATGATGCTTGTGTTTTGAGTCTCACTGGCTATCCTGTATAGCTCAGAATTTTATGCATAATTTTATGAGTAGTCTAATGTGTGGTATAATTATAGTCATATAATACTAATTGTAATTCAAAATATAACTTTGGGAAATTGTTTCATGTTATATAATGTGTCATCTTAATTAATATGTATAAATACACAATATGAAATCGTTCCTTAAAAGGTCTACCATCTACCACATGTGTCAATTGGGGGTATGTAAATTTTACAATATAACCAAAAAGATCCAAACTGTGTTGTAAATGTTTATAACTTCCTGGCTCTGGCTCTGCTGGATGATTTTCTTCTTTCTTGTCAAAGATACATTACGACACACGTATTCTGTCATGGTCGCTCGTTCCCTGCTTGAATATCAAACACACTTTTCACAAACGACAAATACCTCGTTCATCCACCACACCAATCACCTCGTTGACTTTGCTCACTTTAATCACTCCCCTCTGGTTGGTAGAAGTGAAGTAGGTTACCGTGGATACTCACTCTGATGGGCACCATGACAACCAGTTATATTAAAAATGAGAGTGAGAGGGAGAGAGAGACAGAGAGACACAGAGAGAGACACAGACATTGTTCTCTTCTGGAACTTCTCTGTCTTCCGCACATGATTAACTCCTTTGAGGGGAAGAGAATATGGTGACCCCCCCCCACCACCATCATTTTATGGGTTTTAGGCAGGTATGGAGAGTTCAGCTTGAAAAACGTTACTGAATGGCATGTTCCGGTTAGAAGAAACCAGGTGGAACAAAAATGCCTTGTTGACTTTTGGATATGTCCAGTAGTGCTACTTTAGCAAAGTGTTTGAAGGGACTTGTGGATAGAGCATATTGAAGGAACTGATCATATTGGCTTTCTTTTTTCTGAGATTTTGGGAAATTTCTTATGTGGTTTTGTGAACCGTTGTTTTTAAAAAAAGAGCAGGGATGTCATAAAGGGGGGGGGGGGGGAGAGAGAGTTAATACAATTCCAAGGCCCTCTGAGTGACAGGAGCTCTAAAAATTTGGAATATAATTGGTCTCAGTTGGGGGCCCAACAATTTTATGGAGCCCACAATCTTTAGCAGCTAGAGTTTGGCACATCAATTGCATCAGGACTTCTAGGTTTGTTTCCCATTTGTAACACGCACGTGGATAAAGGTTTTGCTGGTAACTTAATATACAATTGGCAGGTGGAGATCAAAGTGCCTTCAAACTAGCCCACAAACCCTGAATCTTTTCAGACAGCAGATAACAGTTCAGGTGGAGCAGGAAGCTTTTGTGATTTTCAGTCATTGTTTCCAATGGTCTTTTCTTTTAGTGAGCACTCAGGGATTAAACGAGCTGGGTTAGATTCCAGTAGTTGTATTGAATCAATAATCAGGACTTTCTTACATAAATGGAAAAGTGGTCGATATTCTATTGTTATCTAAATATATCACCTTTGGGATCAGTAATCAGTCGCTTTTAATGACTGTGAAGCTTCGGTATAACAGATGGTGCCATGAAACAAAAGGGACTGTTGACCTTTCAGCTTTTTTTTTTTGTTAAGGCTTTTGTTATTCTATTTCCTTTCTCCCTTCTTAACAAAAATGTAAGATTCTGTAAGATGTCAACTTGACCCGACCAGGCTTGCAAAACGTCTCAGTTCATTGGGAACCACTTTGTCTGTTTTTGACATGAAGGACAGTTCTATATGTGTTTGTAATTTCATCCCAGGGAAAATCAGTGATGTCATATAGAAATTCTGTGGTTCATGGATGACAGGTCGTAGTGAAGTATATTCTAGTACATGAAAGCTATGCAGAGAACTTTGGAAATTCGCTCTGTTACTCTCCGTGGGATGGAGTACAGAGCACTTTTGAATGACAGAATTTAATTGTAAATAAATCTAATTGTTTATCAGAAATGGCAGCATAAAGCTCAGCCCAGGAAGCTATTGTGGCATTTAAGAAAGGTACACACTTTTTATATCCATATGTGTACACACACACACACACACACACACACATATACATAGGGATACATGGAATGGCTGGGGTGCCCCTGAGGAGAGGTTTGGGAACTGAAATGGTGTTCATCTAGCCATCCAACAAGATATTGGTCATTTTTTGAAGAACAGTCGAAATTCTTGTTAGTTTTTCTGATTTACAGTTTTACTGTTTATTTTTCTGAGCAAATATAGCCTAACTACCCAGATAAATAACAATAACATCTTTTACTGCCTAAGACTTTTGCAGAGTGCTGTATGTAGGTAAGACACAAAACTTGAGGTGCAAAGACCCGTATTTAAGGTTTGGATTAGTTTTATTAACATTAGCCTGTATTAATAGCATATTAATTTGGTTCCAAAATAACTTAAATGGAAGCTATTTACTCCTAATGACAAATTGTATTAATATTAATATTAGTTTGTATTAATAGCATATTAATTTGTTCCAAAATGTCTTTGCTCAAAGCCATTTACTGTTAAGGACAATTCAACCAGGACATTTTGCCTGGAAGTGTTTACAGTGGATATGGAAGCTGCAGATTGCTGGTATAAGTCACTGATGGGCCCTTTCTAATAGCATAGCTACTCCAGTGAATTTGCTGTACAAAATCTTAATGCAGCTGATTCATTTTGGTCCAGAAATACTGGAGTATTTGAGGCACAGAATGTTGTACAATCCATTGTATGACAGTAAACACAGTATATCTGAAACAGGGTATATGTATGTCTTTGAAACTATGCAGCTTTAAAATAGTTTTTATGATATTATTTCTTTCTAAGTGGTTTAAACAAGACTTATACATAACAACATAAATATTTATGATCTAGATTTGGTTCATATGCTAAGGATGCCAAGAAAGCTATATTTTGTAAGACTGAGTGGTGCGCTGTCTTAAAGGCTTCGTAATCAAACGCAAGATCCAAGTGAAAGTATAAGGCTTTACTTTACAATATTTTTACTTTGAATTTGAATATCTGTGCAGATTCTGATGAGCTCCTAATGTTAGTGTGTGCATTGGTTCATTTTATTCATGGCATATCCAAGGGTACCTTCCAGTGCATTGTCCTGTAATGTGCCGGAATCTTTTGCAGTTTTCTAAAGGGAGACTGTGTGTTTGCCTGTGTTCTCTTCGCACACTGCAATCAACATTTTGTAGACAGGAAACCTGCCATGCAGATAGAAACAGTTCTCTGTTAAAGCCAGCAGGAATCTACAACTGTTGCTGCAAGGAATATATAGAGAGAGGCACTCATCAGAAAGATACAAGATTCAAAATCTTTGCTGTTATTGTGCAAGCACAACGAAATTACAGTTGCATTAAGCACAAATGGTGCATTTGTATTTTAAACTTAACGCATACTGTATATACAAAGAATAAGTATAACAGACATATAAGAATATAAAATATCAGTACTGTATATGTACAAAGTCCAAGTAATACAGTTTACAGGCAATATAAAATATAACTAACATCAGAGTGCAAAAAACCAGCAACAGTAATACAGTAAGGGTGTGATAGACAGATATGGAATAAAAGTGAATTAGTAGTGTTGAATGACATATATAGATAGTATAAAATACTACGCATAATTATTTGTGTTTTAAAAGATATATAAGCAATAGTGGTACCAGCACATCAGTCTGTCAGACTGTGAGATGTCTGAACTCAGTAGTGCCACAGCTTTTGGGAGAAGCTGTTTTTAAATCTATTTCTACGTCTGGGAATTGACCTGAAGTACCTGCCTGACAGGAGGAGCTTAAACAGATGCTGTCCAGGGTGCGTGATGTCTTTCATGATGTTCTTAGCCAAACAAATCTTCATCAGTACTTCAGATGAAAATCTCTCCCTGTGTTGATTTTCAGATGAGAAAAATAAACATTCTCATCCACACCCACACAGAACCAGTAAAATTCTGTGGATGCGTGACATGAGAAAGAAAAAAAAAAGGATTTTCGTTCTTGCTTCACACAAACAGCTCTGTCACCAGCTCAAGCTGTTGACCACAGGCAGAGAGAGGGAGCTGTTCCCTGGCATTTTTAGAAGCAGAATATGCAGATAGTCTTTCCAGTACATCTTTCCACCTTGCTGCCTTACTGCAGAAGATAATTCCCAGATTTATGAGTCAGCAATGGAAAATGGATGCTTTGGCTTCATTTGATAATACATGCAGGTTTTTTTCGCTATAATTGGCCTGCTGATAATTGACACCCGTGGAACTGCCAGACTTGATGTATCCATGCTTAGCACAGTGGGGTCGAGTCACCCAGCTATAAGGGACCCGGAGGAGCTGAGCTGTTGCTTGAGTGTTCCTGCTGAAAGAAAGAATAGCCTGTTTTGTTGTGTGTTTCCAAACTTGACAGATCATGTCAAGTTTGTCAGTAAATCTGACGATTGATGACGATTACATTTGCATCAAATAACCACCTGATTATTCTTCTGAATTTGAATCTAAAGGCAAGTATCCATTCCTGCCCCCCCCGACCTCTTCCAGAAGCCATTAGTAGCTGCTGATTGAGTCAGGCTGTTTGAATATTTGAAATCTGCTTTAGAGACATCGCTTTAAGACATTGTTAATCTATTAGGAATTATGAAATATAAAAGCTTCAGGGGATCTGAATTTCCCAGGCGATGCAGAAAAGTCACACTGTAACATCTTTCCACATCTGTTATGTTTTTCGATGAAACCCCAGTTTACACAGTCCAGGCCCGTGCTAAGCAGCTCTGGACAAGACAGAGCGTTCCACTAGAAAAGAGGATAGGGGACAGAGAGGCACTCAGCTTGCACCTTATTCTCTGTTGCCTCGGTGATCTGCAATACTGTGTTATGACTGACAATTTGTAGTGCATAGTTGTGTTTTCACCTCACCTGAACACTAGGATTTCTCCAGTCAGTCTCCACACTTTGCTCACATGAGCTTACAGTTCCAGGGAATCTTTTTCCTGCCTCCAAAAGGGAATGTAGATGTATTACATTTAAATCCATGGAAGCCATCAGTAACCCACATTGTCCCTTTTTAATTTACCCATTTGTTCAAACTAAATCAATGTTTTGAAATTATATAGACTCCTTGGAGGACAAAGGCTGTTGACATGTGAGATGTTTGATAAATTTGTTTATATACGTCTCAAATGTGACATCAGTGTAACCTTGTCTTTTAAATGAACTATGGCTTGATCCCCCACCCAGCTCGCTGGGTCTTCGTTCACCCCTTATTCTTGCTTTGATTTCCTAGAAGAGTAAGGATCTTGTCGTGATTTTTGCCATGGGATTGTAAATAAGCCCTGCAGTCTTACGTGTACAGAGATGTTTTCAGCTTATCCCATTATACTTAAATATAAAAGCATCAGGAATTCTGACTTTTTTCATAATAGCGCGGTATTGCCTGAGGAGCATGATGTTGAATTATAGATGTTTTGCAGAATTTTCCATATTTCATTATGTTCATATATATTCATATTTCTCAGTACATTCATATTTTTAACTCGTATTCATGGGATATCTGTAAATCATACGGTGCAGAAAATGCCTTGTATGGTGTATTTGACTGTGAGTGTGGATACCTGCATACTACACATTTTGGTGTTAATTTAACTATAAATTCACGTCACATTGGGAGCGGAGGTGTTTACACGTGAGGAGCACAGATATGGATTGTCCTGCTCCCATCTCCTAAGGTCACTCTCTTCTGTCATGTTTTATTCCTTAAATTCCAGTCGGTGATCTCAGGGTCACCTCGCCCTGATTAACTGAGGCCACTACTCAGTATGATAATACTGAAGTCAATTTTCCTAACCATACATTAATCCTGCAGACTCAAACTTGCTTTACTGATCAAACTAATGCTATGTTTCTTTCTTAAAATGTTTAATAAGAAAATAATGCATGCATTTGTACTATTTCGCGGACCGCTGCACTGCTCCTTTGTCGTTAATTCTCAAGCTCTTCTTTTCGTCGTCTTAGAAAAATCTGCCTCCACTGCAAGTGCCCCAGGGAGGAGCATGTCGCGCCTGTGATGCCCCTGGAGATGGAGAAGACTGTCAACAAGTTAATGTTTGACTTTCAGAGGAACTCCACTTCCGATGACGATTCTGGGTGTGCCCAGGAGGATTACGTCTGGGCTCCCCCAGGGCTCAAACTTGAGCAGGTACTCCTGTATTTACTCCTATCATCTCCTCCTACCACCCGCCCCCCATTTTTCCAGAGTATGACTCTCCAACTGAATGGTCCTGACTATGGCAACCTGGATTAGACAATGGAGGCTACTTTAACTACTCTATGTCATTTTGTGCTGAAGAGGTTTATAATAATTTTGTATGCATACTCTAGCAAGGATCATCAACAATTAACCAGGTAACTATGGGCGACTGGCACTTGTGATTAGGTGACTGTCTGATTTGTTTTCAGTTAACTTCTGACTGTCGCAGTTGTAAAACGCATGGTTACTCTGGAAAGGAAACAGTATGAAGTAGGTGATTTACAGTATGTTTATGAGCCAGCAGAATCACTGTAACTGGTTCAAGACTCAGGTTAACATCTGCTGCCTAAAATAAACTATTTAACTCGCAGATAAAAGAATCCGCCAAGCCACAAAATAATGAAATATAGTATCAAGTTACATTATTCCGTACATGCCCATGATGCATTTTACGGGTTTAAACTTTGTAAATATGGTGTATTGGGGAGTAAGAATATTAATTGCCTTTCAATTCCTTTTTTTAATTTACAAAAAGGGAGGCATGTACTATCCATCCCTGAAGCTGAAAATGAGTTAAACTGCTTGACCAGATAAGAGGACTGAAGGTGGACGCTCCTTCAGTCACCAGGGTTAGCAGTGTACAGTACAGCAGTGAGGACTGGCAGCTAGCACAGTTAAGGGAAGAATGTCTATGCAGGGCTTAGGTGTGGTGGACAGTATCAGAGATGAATAGTTAACCCAGAGTTCAAAAAAGGGCAGATTTATTACCCAGATTTGCAGTATCATAAATACTTCCAAAATGGCATTGCTGCCATAAAAACTGTATTAAATATTCTAATGTACAATTAATTGCAGGATATTCATGCTTAATAAGGTAAAGGAAATTATTTGTGAACTTTTCAGATCACGGTTGAAGAAATGTACAGAATAGTTGACTTTTCCAGAGAGCAATATATTTGGTATTTATAATGTTTCAATTAACCCATGTTAGTAATTAATGTGCTGTCTGTTGTCTCCAGTTTGTCTTAAAATGGAAATTATTACTCCCTGCTACCCATTATGGGATCACATATAATTTCAGTTGTGAATATCATGCCTGAAGGGTATAAGATTGTGTTTATTTTATCTTAAGAATATCAAAAATATGAAGGCCAGGGGTGAAGAAATGCTTGACAAACAAAAAATAATAATAAAATGACAGATTTAAACATTTCTAATTGAAAACTTGAATACATCACTAGAGCTTTAGGCAGCCTTGAGGCAATGATAGAGTCAAATTACAAATATTTAGTCCATACATTAATTTAATATTATAATCCTATTACATGAAATAAATAAAAGTAGATTTAAATCCTCCAGACTGTTATCGAAAAAGCCAGTTGGCAACTTGGCACATAAAATTAGATTCTGAGATATGACAGTTTTTAACTGCCACATTAATACCATAATTTATAGAAGAATGTATAGAATGTTAGTAAACCTAATATTGTGAGGTACGATGAAACTGCAGAAGACAAATTTACGAGAAACAGACATTCTGTGGAGGATTCTTTTCAGCAGTGAACATGTACCGTCTTGAGTGAAGGCCAGATAAAATTCATTCGACACTGGCAAACAGCAGATGTTTCGATTTTAACGGTTATTACAAAACCTATCTGCTGAAATAAAAACGGAAATCTTCCAGTTATCGATTTCTGGAAAGCATTTCATCCGCCGCTGTGAGTTTTCTGCAAGGTTAGGAAGCTGTTTGTTGGGTATGATAACCATGCTGCCGTTATGACAAATCCAGCAAGAAATAAGGTATCTTAAGGGGGACAGGGGAAGTGGCTCTGTTCACCATTAATATTATGTGGCCACCAGGCTTGTTGTCATTAACGTGTGATTTAAACGCCTCTTTTGGCGGCGCGACATGGCTCAGTCGCCGCGGACGACTCCAAATGGCGGAAACGGCTGTTTGTCTTAAAAACGGTGGCAGATATATGTTGCCAAAATTCATAAAATGGCTTTGGCAAACTGTAGGAAAAAGATCCTTCTAGGTTAAGGCAATGGCAATGCGTAAAATGCAGCAATGCGTGTCAGCGGCTGCCACATTCTGAGATGCAGTGAATAGCAGCGCGAGGCTGAGACATTCCACTGACACATGCTTTTGTGCTGCCTTTGAAGCAAGTCTAAAATTATGGAAATTATTTATTGTCGTTGTCATCGCGTTATTGTTGGTGCGTGTGCTTTATGAATATGTTTGCCATGGCATCGGAGGACTTCCAGTGAATAAAAATGCCAGCGACTGCGGCTAAGGTGCCCGGAAGACCTATGAGTCAGTGAGCACTGTGCCCCCCCCCCCTGCCTACCTTTGCCTTAATTGCAATGAAATTTGTAGAAAAGTGTGCCTGCTTTCAAAATGGAAGCCTACCCAATCACATTTTTTGTGCTATGGTTTCCTATTTTATTACGCAATGCAGACTGTGATGAGTATTCTCTAATAGGTTTTAGAAATGTGAATTTTAATGCAATGGAAATGAAGCCGGGTTTCTGGCTCCATTTGGATTCTTACAGTGCCCGTTTCCTGCATGATCGACTTGAGCTTTCTGAAGCTCTTTATCGATATACTGTGCAGAGCTAAACTAGAACCTTTTTTTTTAGGAGTGTTTGGCTCTAAGTGAAACACCCTCTCGTAGTCATTCGGCTGTGTACCGGCTTAGCCATTGGTGCACGGTGCAGCATTCAAACCCCAGGATAGGGGATTTAAGTGCCTCCTGGTTGGGCATTGCACATGAACGGCATTTTTTGTAAGCATCCTTCTGCGATATTCAGCCGCTATAACATAAGGTAGAAATGTACCAGCAGCATTCTGTAGCACACATGGCATATGTGTGCAAACAATAGGAAACCGGCTGCTTAACAGCCAGTCTGCTTTGCACATATAAAAATATAGCAAACACAAAATGGTGTCCTGGCCTTCTTGCATAATACAGTCTCAAATAATGACATTTCATTATGGTCTTTATGAAGGTCATTGTTTTTTTATGAGAATTTTGATATCTCTTATTAGGTTTTGGGCATTCTGATATCCCCTATTAGGTTTTGAGTTCTTGAAACCTTGGCTTACCATGAGAAAATGTAAATTTCATCAGAAATTTGAATGTGCATAATGATCCCCAGAATCGAAATTGTCGTGTTTGGAAATAAATAGGGAGTGTTACTGCTAGCCAGGGTTGGATTTAATTAAGTGTCAAAGGATTGTCAGTCATCCTGAGTCGGGTGTTGTGAGGTCTGCTTGAAATATAGTCTTTAAATTGGTCTTAAATACAATCTCAGATTCCACACAGCATCGGCGTGTCCTGCAGCCCCTGACCTTAAAAACTAACACGGTCTCAAGACAGAAGAAGATGAACGGTCCAAGTCTTGGGTGACTGACTGAGACAGCCTTCATAACAGCAGCAGGGCCATCATGCTGATGAAGCCTCCAACTTGAATGGCAGACTGTTATTGTGCTTAAGCTGAAGCGCCACCCGCAGGCCAATGCCAGCTCCTGCTCCCCCATAGGTTCACCAGTATTACAGTTCACTTCCCGAGGACAAGGTGCCATATGTGAACAGTCCGGGCGAGAAGCATCGAATCAAGCAGCTCCTAAACCAGCTCCCACCCCATGACAGTGAGGTGAGTGACCTGGTGCTCAGGCGCCAATCGCCGCTGATGGCAGGGGCACGAACGAGTGGCCATGCATCGCTCTGCTGGCCCTTGCAGATCCAGTACTGCAACACCCTGGATAGCGAGGAGAAAAGGGAGCTGAAGATGTTCAGTGACCAGCGCAAGCGGGAGAACTTGGGGAGGGGGAGCGTGCGGATGCTCCCTGCGACCATGACCGGGGCTATCTGTGAGCAGGTACCTGCCAGGGATTCCTCCATGGCCGACACAGCCCCTCTGCAGCATTACTATTTGAATAGAAACAGCCAAATCACTTCAGGGCCGTCTTCTTGCACTACCAGTGAAAAGTTTTTACACACCACAGGTTTTTACCACTTTTCCATTTATTTCATAAACTGCAGATTTTTTATTTATGTTAAGCACTGGAATGTTCAGTGAACAACTATAAATGAAAATATAAATCAAATAAAACAAGTTTCTTTCATGACATGGAGAGAGTATGTAACAGTGCATGTCTGACATCCTATTAACTGGTTGTGTGGTGATGGCATAGTGAAATTCTAGGCTGTCCTTTAACTTTAAATGCACTAGTTAACTGTTTCATCCCATGAAACAGAGCAGTGTTTAATGTCCCTTGTATGCCTTGAATTTGCTCTGCTGTTATAACTCCTGGAGGTTACTTTAATGAATCAAAGATATGACATTTTCTTGCTAATAAAGATACTCAAATGGTAAACATAATGTAAATTTATTTGTTAGTGAAGAATATTGAGTGTATTTTTAGTAAATGTTAATTAACATGCAAATGTAAAAATTCTCAGTGTGTGCAAAAACTTTTAATTAGTAGTGCATAGACCCTGTTAATTTATTTCAAAAGTGCTACAGTTTACACTTGTCTAAATGTATTAATTTTGTATCCTTCAAAGTGTCCTAATTTCCCCTATTGACGTTCATCCTTCAAATCTTCTGTATAGTAAGGATAGATATAAGCACATAGTTTTCACATATCCCTTCCTCATTTATGCCTTGATATTGTTCTTGTCTTCCTTTCCCCCACCCGTGGTCCTCCCCCTCATCCCTTTCTCTCTTCCGTCTTTTCCCGTATCCCTCCATCAGTGCGGTAGACAGATAAATGGGGGCGACATCGGCGTATTTGTGTCCAGGGCGGGCCACAATATGTGCTGGCACCCCCACTGCTTCGTGTGCAGCATGTGCTCTGAGCTCCTGGTGGACCTCATCTACTTCTACCAGGACGGGAAGATCTTCTGCGGGCGGCACCATGCTGAGCAGCTCAAGCCCCGCTGCTCAGCCTGTGACGAGGTCAGCAGACTCCCCCCCCCGACACACACACACACACACACACACTGCCCCCACGCACCTCCCTCTCGGTCAGCCTCCTTAGGCCTACATTCATCTCACATCCGTGCTGCCCGTTGCTTGACTTTAAAGGATTTTGAAACCAGTATCCCTAGATATTCTTACTTAACTTAGCAGGGAGCTATGAGAAGAAAGGCAAGATGTTTTTATCATTTTTTTCTGAGCTGATTAACTCTCCGTATCTTAGCTAACAGGCCTTATACTGTCCACCCAAATCACCCTTAAAAGCGGAACAGCCACTTTGTCATTAATCAGGCAGAGTCTCTCGCTGCTGCTCACGTCTCTCTGCTGAGGGACGCCACGCTGCCTTTTCCCCGCAGATCATCTTTGCTGACGAGTGCACGGAGGCAGAGGGTCGCCACTGGCACATGAAGCACTTCTGCTGCTTCGAGTGCGAAACGATGCTGGGGGGGCAGCGCTACATCATGAAGGAGGGCAGGCCATACTGCTGCGCCTGCTTCGAGTCGCTCTACGCCGAGTACTGCGACGCCTGCGGCGAGCATATTGG
This sequence comes from Mormyrops boulengeri, assembly GCA_026781065.1. Taxonomy (NCBI): domain Eukaryota; kingdom Metazoa; phylum Chordata; class Actinopteri; order Osteoglossiformes; family Mormyridae; genus Mormyrops; species Mormyrops boulengeri. The sequence continues at coordinate 24,860,432 of JAODLD010000113.1, forward strand.
TAACGGCCTCTTGATCTTCTCACATCTTCGAATTAGACTAAATTAGAGGAAAGAGTTGGAGAAAAGGAGCATAATCAGTGCGCTGATTGGCATTTTGGCATTCCTTGCACACTTCCTTCATCTCATCTCATTTTTTTTGCAGGTGTTGACCAGGGCCAGATGACGTACGATGGGCAGCACTGGCACGCCACTGAGTCCTGCTTCTGCTGCGCCCGCTGCAAGAAGTCTCTTCTGGGCCGGCCCTTCCTGCCCAAGCAGGGCCAGATCTTCTGCTCACGCTCTTGCAGCATGGACCAGGACCCCGAAGACTCGGACTCATCAGACTCTGCCTTCCAGAGCGCGCGCTCCCGCGAGTCCCGCCGTAGCGCCAAGGTGAGCAGGAATGGAGAGAGGAGGGGGGCCCAGCGCGAAGCCCAGCGAGAGGCCCAGCGGGAGGCTCAGCGGGAGGCCCAGCGGGAGGCCGCATCACGCCCGTACTCCGCTGGACTGGACCCACTCACCCGCAGGATGGACCTGCTGAATCTCTCCAGCCAGACACCTGGGCTGACTCGTGACCAGCGTGTGTGGAGAAGCCAGGGTGAGCTGAACACACATGAGGCTCCCGCTGAGAACCTTGCAGCTAGCCCCCTACAAATCATTGGCCAGTGCAATCCGAAGCCGCCCTTTAATCCAGCCCAGAACCAGGGAAGCTCCGTCCACAGTCAGGCAAACCCTTCGGGAAACCCCTCCCTGGGAAAACAAGCAAACCCATGGGCGAAAGATCAGCTCAACGTCAAGAGGCCCCCCATGTCTGCCCTAAAGGGACGCTCCTTCAACGAGGACTGGATCCACCGCAGCCGAGACGAGTTCTTCCCGCCGAAACTGAAAGCGCAGATGAGCTTCAACGAGGCCTCCAGCAGCGGGTTCTCAGAGAACAGGCCCGCTGGTCTTTACGGGTTCCACAGGGACGTAGAACCCCAGCTGGGCAGGACCAGGAACCCCATCAGTGGCCTCAGTTTTAGTAAGCAGCTCACCCCGTTAGCACAAACGCCAAGGAGCTCAGTAGAATCTTTAGCGCTATCCAACGCTACAGGTATATACTGCATTTGTTAGTAGGATTCTGAAATGTTTCTGAAACCAGTGCTAATTTAAAATTGTATACTTTACATTCATCCTCCTGTTTTTTATTCTTAATTGTCTTTCTCCAGTTATCATACTCCTTTGGCTTACTTAACAGCATGATAAGCAACAATGTCCCATTCAGGTCAACTCTTAGCGGTAACATAGAATATATATATAAGAAAGTGACATCCATGCTGAGTTATATACAAGTTTGCCAGTTAACTTTACTCTCGCTGCACAGGTCCTTCGGTCGATGGTGACAAGTTCAGGCAGGAGCATCTGTCTAGGTTCTCCATGCCAGACTTGAGCAAAGACTCTGGCATGAACATGTCCGAGAAGAGCAACATGGGCACGCTGAACTCCTCGCTGCAGTTGCAGAGCTCGGAGTCGCTGCAGAGTCTGACGTCTGTGCACCCGTTCCCCAGTGTGGCCCTGCCGGTCAGGCTGCAGTACCCGCCTCAGTATTATAAATCGCCCCAGAGCATCCCGTTTGGGGACGATGGCCATGCCAGTGGCTACGGCGCCCAGCGCACGCCCAGCAGCCGGAGGCGCGCCCGCACCCCTGAGGTCCCACCCCCCAGGCGTCGGCACCGACGCCATACGCGCCGTTCCCGCCTCTCGTGCTCCGACAATGCCCTACACCTGGTGAGTGAGCGACAAACCCCCGCCCACGGCCCAGTGCCACCGCAGCATCTGCGCGACGACTACGGCCACTTCCCGCAAGCTCGGCCCAACAGGGGCCTCTTCGGGGCTAACTGGTATCGGCCGGAACCCTGCCGGCCGTGTCCACGGACGACCTCTGACCTCAACCTGCAGAACCCCATGGACCGGTACCCGGGGCAGCACTTTGACGGGTATGGTGATGGGGAGGAGTGGTGCTCCACCTGCTCCTCATCCTCACAGTCGGATGACGAGGGCTACTTCCTGGGCGAGCCCATCCCCCGCGCCGTGGGGCTGCGCTACATGACCGGGGAGGAGCTCAGGCACCACCAGTACGGCTCCCCGGGGCTGGGCGCCCGGGGGCAGCTGCACACCCGCAAACACCGCAAGACTAAAAACTGCATCATCTCATAGCACGGGAGAAGACAATGGAACCTTCTCCAGCCCCCTCGTATCACATCGCACTGTCTTTGCCCTTTCTCAGATGGTTTCTATTGACTTACTCTCTATGCTCCGATTTTGACAAGTGATGCCACAGCCTGTAAATGCCTATCGTGTCCTAAGGTTTATGAGTGGGTGACAAATGTCCGGTGTAATATGCCCATTAGCAGCACACAGGCTTTCGCATGTGTACCAGGAACTCTTTCAGGTTCATATATTGACTGTCACACTTCTTAAAATGAAACTGCCGGCTGTGAGGCACAGATCTCCAGAAGAGGAGTGAGGGAAAACAGAAAGAGAAAGAAAGAAAGAATGTAACCATCATTAAATTAATGCCTGAGTGTCGCCTGAAAGAGCTCTAGATCGGCATCTTGGTGATGGACCATTGAGAAGTTCCCCCAAACCAAATTCTGGGCAGTGCCCAGCTGTGAACCAGTGTGCTGGCCACAGTGCTGGGGAAGATTTTTACATTTAGCTCGTCTGTGCGGCCCGCCAGCCTCTGTGGAGACAAAAAAAAAAAAGAAAAAAAAAAGAAAAAAAACAATAGCTCAACTTAGCATTTTCTGTCCTCCCTTCTACCATGTGTAAAAATAGCACTGATGTCATGTATGCGCTGGTGTTTTATCAGAGTGTGCAAAAGCAAATTGTCGAGGCACAGTATAGTTCAGTATAGTCCTGCTTCTTATGCAATGGTCTTGGTTTTGGCTTTACAGTTTCATTGAGTTTTATAAACTATATATATATATATATATATATATTTGCTAATTTAAAGGGGTCTTACTGTAAATAGAAAAAGTCTGCCATATTTTTTATATTTTATATTTACATAATTTAATGTACTACATAATAGAGATAGGTGTGCATGCAGTTTTATTTGTTGATATTGTTGTGTATTGGAATTCAGGAGTATTTAAATGAACCTTTGTGAGTTTTGGCCTCCTTAACAGGAATGCCACTGAGATAAATCACAGGCGGGTTTCTTTCAAACAAATGCAGTACGTAACTGTAAGTCCTCTGTATTCTGTTTACTTCTACGGCAGGTGTCTGTTCCACATTGTGACAGTTAAAATGGGCTCTCTTTGGCTAAGGATCTTCATCTGCTTCTCTAATAAAGGCATAAGCACAACATGTGTTGCTTTCGATGATGCCACTCAGCCCATTTGTCATGTTTTTATTGGTTTATTTGTTAAGGCCAGTGGGTGACGCCCTGGCATCGCACCAGAAGTGGAACACCAAGGACATCCTTACAGCACCACCCACTGTTGGAGCTGAATGAAGAATGTACAGCATAAACCAAAATAAAAAGGCATTTTATGGCTTTTGTTTATGTGTCATTAGAGGCCTTTCATGACGCTCTTACGCTTCTCATTAAAATGCTTTTATGCTACTATTACACATACATAGGTGACTTACACAATTCAGGGTATGTATTGCCAAAATGTCAGGCCACATAAAATTTTATTTGAATTGAGACAGTAAACAAGGCCTTCTGGCAAATTTAAATGCTTTAATAATACCAGTATTGAACAGACATTCTCATTTCTTTCGTCAGAGATGCCCAAATGAGCAGTTTGAAAGGATAGATTTAAAACAATGGCAAGAGACTCATCCACACAGAGAAAAACAAGCTTCCTTGTGAAAGCGTGTATATCACCACAATCCACAGTGCAATACATACTTCTTGTGGGCGTTTTTTGTTGAACAGAGACCCACCCAGTAACCTTCACATTAAAGTATTTTTAAGCTTTCTATTGATAGTTTGACATGAAGGGTAATTAAATGTAAAAGGGGCAAGGACCAGATAGCATTTTCACATTGATAGAAAATTCTTCAGGAGTGTCATAAAAATACATTCCTCCCCATTTACCAGGTTAAGATTTGCACAGCAACCCCTGAAAAGTGAAACAAAATAGTTTCTATATGGAAATGTACATATCAGAAAGTACACAGATGGAGTACCTATTCAAACATGGAGAGGCGGTTAAAAATAACAGCCCAGGAAGTCCAGTTGCCCCTGTCGTTTATGTCCTTTACATAACACGCAACAAATACCACATACAATACTAAAGGAATATGTTTTCAATGAAATGTTGGTAGGTAAATAATCTTTTCCTTTGCTATTATTCTGATCACCCGTTTTACCGAAGAAAATATGAATGTCGCTTATTTTGACAAGTCTGATCTGTAACGCGGTGCTGCTGGAGTTGCAAACAGAGCCTTTTCCAGCCCGCCTGCAGCAAAAAGACATCTGTCTAGTTGCATCCAGTTTTCTACAGATCATCCAACCTGGAAAATATCCAGATGAGTCATATTTGGGTCACTTTTCTGGTCTTGTGCTTGACATCTGGGTAAGACATGTTAATACTTCATGAATGGCTAATCTTGAGAGAGCTTAGCGAGAAAGCTGGGAGAGCCCACACACTTTTTGGAATTTTATGGTATGGCCCTTTTTAATTAAATCTTACACAAAAAGTCCCTTTGTGAAGGACCTTTGTGTGTGCATGTGATTCCTAAGTATTCTTTTGAAGTCCAACCGAAGAAGCCCATGTGACTGGAAAAATATGATATTCCTAGCTTTAAGATTTCGTGCTCAAGGTACACTAAACACTAAACTCTCTAATCTGGTTTGAAAAGAAACACTAAACACCGCAGGTGAACATTAACCTTTAGACAAGGGAAATGAAGTTTGGCATTCCATGGAACATAAGGGTGTCAATGGGGGATGTATCTTCATTAGTATGTACATTAAAATACGGGATAATTCATTTATTGACAATCTTTAAATTATAGTCTTGAGGTACAACATTAAAATCTCTCTTAGCCACTGTTTGTTGTGTTTTTTTCAATCCACATATGGGTCTTGCATGTAAATACACAAACACGACACGACTGTCACCATTCTTGTTTCCATTGCTGAGAGGAATAGTGCAGAAAAGGGAAAATCGGCCAATGATCTTTGAAAGATCCATCACATGTCTGCTCTTACATGTACATTGTGGAGGCTTGCATAATCTTCAGGTATCCATGACAACAAAATGCAAACTCAGTATGAACCAAATAGATCTAAATGTCAACACAAGGTTGAATACACTTTTATTTATAATCAGGTGGCAAGAAGAAATGCATTCCTGTTTAAATATATATATAAAAAAGAAACATTGTTTCATCCGGGCTGTTTTTTTGTGGGAGATTAACGGATGAATAGAATTTCATTCTAGGTTACGTTTCAGCTACTTTACTGACAGCAGTGACAGGCACCCAGACAGACAAAAACAGACCCATTAGCCAATGAGAGAAAATCTAACTCTTTGTATGAGATCAAGGGTCATGGATGCACCAAGTCGTACTCGTGAATAAACTGCTGCATGGCCGCCGCACACCGCAGGCCGATCTCCTGTAGATTCTCCCGCAATGATGCCTGAATAGGGTGCTCAAGAGATGGATCTTTGGCGATCAGCATCTTCACCACAAGCCCGAATGTGTCGCAGTCCTGCTTGTAGACCTGTTCATCACAATAGAGTTTAAGAGAGAGAATGTTAGAGCAAATGGTGGAAGGTCTAAATTGCTGGAAATGGCACAGGAACTGATGAGCTTTAGCAACCAGCTTGCAGCCTGGTGTCCTCTAAAACTCCAAAACCACTAATATATAAAGTGTGTAGCAGCCATTGTGAGCAGGTTTTGCACACTGGCAGTTCACTTGTTCTCCTGTATAGAGCTACGTTGGCAGTGATGAAGCAGGCACCCACCTCTTCAATCTCATGCCTCTTCTGCTGGATGGCCCGACTCCGCATGGCTGCCCTCATAACAGACGATGGGATGTTCTGCTCTTTGGCGTTGTTGCTCTCTTGTGAGTCCTGAGTCAGGCAGTAAAACTGGACATGAGAAAGGCTCAGGGAGAGAGACCAAAATCTGATGGCCATGCAAGCCCATATTAAACAGGAGTTCTTTAATCATTTTGGAACATAGCGCTCAGCCATGAGTAATCAATATGGCTAAATGGCAGATTTAAAATGCATGTAATGGACCCTTATAATTCTAATAGGGAATAATTGAAGCATAAATCGATGCGCCATGTTAAATGCCCTTTCTGGGACAGGTCTCAGGCCAACTGCCACCATACACTACAAAAATGGTTATGGATGGATGTATGGATGGATGAATGAATGAATGGAGAGATAATCAATCCAATATTCAGCTACAAATGAAAAATTGTAGACTTATATCAATTCATAAGGTTATAACTATACTCCTTTTAATTCTCTCAAACACTATATCTTCATAAACATGCTATCTGTCTTTATTTCATAGCCAAACACCCACACTGTCCTAGGCTGCATAAGCCAGTGCTAGCTAACATTTTTCTGTTCTTTTTCATCAAACAAATGAGAATAATTTCAAGACCACATCGCTCGGATGCTAACTGAAAGTTAAAATTAAATGCAAATGCAGCCACCAAAGTTGAACTGATGCCTCCTTTGTCAGCCTGTGAGCAAACTGCAGTGATCTTGAAACTGCATTTGGACATAATGCCCCTGCAACAACGTTCCTACCTGAGAGACCTGCTTGGATTGTACTGTGAACGAGATAGGCTCCTTTCCTTTTGTTGGTGTTGAACTCATGGACGACTGAAGAGAATCTTGGAAACAATAACACACATAGGGAAAGGTCAAGCATCTCATTTGGTACATTGACCATGATATTCATTTTCACATGTGGTCGATTTTATGCTGTGCACGGTGGTTGTGGCTTTTGCCATTCCAACAGAAACCAAATGGCTCATACTATCTATCTAAGTAAATTTTAAACATTACATAACCTGGACAAATCCATTGAGTACAATTAAGAGAATTTGCCTCAGAGCACAGAATTGTATTGCTTACTTGTGCAGTCATACCATCAGCTGGCGTTTACGCAAGACCCATGAGTCACCATTTAATCTCCCAAAGGCACATACAGCAACCTGTTCAGAGTCCTCCTCAGGGACTTTACAGCTCCATTGCACAAGAAAATACCATAACCAGAAAAAAAATATTGCCATTTTAAAGTCTTAGTCCCACCTGATGAACCCACTCTATTAGAGCAAAGTACTAAGGGAGATATCAAAAGTTAAACATTATATTTGCTCTCCCCCTTCAAACCGTTAACACTGTTTTTTATGCGTTCATTCTCTGAGTCAAAGGCACCATGTCATGTGATCACTCTGCCCACATTAAACAACATTGTGCTGTTAAAAGAAAGTGGCTGCCCAGTTACAAATCTTATTTGAGAAAACCGGTGAAAAGGAAAGGACAGAAATAATCAAAAGAATATGGTGTTTAATAGCATGGAGTTTCACTCTTAGTTTGTTCTGATCAGTGGATCACAGCCCAGTTGATAACGGGGGGGGGGGGGGGGGGGGGGGGGGGGGGGGGGCGCGGGGGGGGGCGGGGGGGGGGGGGGGGGGGGGGGGGGGG
>JAODLD010000113.1:24868128-24902640 GCA_026781065.1 Mormyrops boulengeri
AGTATTGACTGGTAGAGTGGCTTATGGCCCAACAATGCAAATTCCAGCTTGGCCATGAAAAATGCCCCAACGGTTCTCCTTTGCCCAAATGCATGAGGGTTCATGGGAAGATGCAAATACAGTCTGCATGTGCTTAGTAGCCCCTGGTTTGCATCTACAGTATATCTCTTTCCTCACCTGTAGTGGATAATCACCAGAAAGACAAGGTCCTGATAATAAGAGGCTGAAATGAGGTTTTTCTATAGGCCTGCCAGACAGTGACAGGATGAGGAGTTCTGAGTTGTAGAGGGACTTCTAAACAGACATGCTGCTACTTCAACTCAAGAGCAGTTAGCTGAAATGATTGGGGCATCTCAGAAGAATACCACCTGGTTGAGTTCCATTAAAGCTATTCAGAGTATGATGTACTGGTCAGAGGCCCTGGCTGAGACACAGAAAAGATGGAAGGGATTATATATCCAAAAGGCTTTGGTAGGCCTTATCCCAAAAGCTACAGTGTCTTCTCTTGGAGAGATGATTGACAGGTGGACCCTTACTGTGACCTCAGTAAGAGCCTCATCAGCAAAAGCAGTGTGAAGATTATTATTATCATCATCATCATCATCATCATTATTGTAGTTCTTTGTTGTTGTTGTTATTATTATTAGTAGTAGTAGTACCACATTTCTTCAAATAGCAACTGGAATTCAGTTAAAAGCTAGGTCTCAGATGATGGTTGGGGGTGTGGTCAACAGGAACAAATAATGGCTGGACCCCACATACAGGTCGGGGACAAAAAACGCAAAGGTAAGGGTGGTTAAACTCTTGGGGGCTCATTTATAAAATCTTTGTACGAATGAAATAGACGAGAAACATTCATATGCATATTTATACTAGAAGATTTTAGGATTTATAAAGAAATAATATAAATAAAACATACCTAAAGCACACATATGATCATTTTGGAGAAAATAGAAAAAAAGCGACATCTAGAGTTCAGATAGAAATGTACATCTACCATACTTAGGTAATACAGTAGTTTTTCAGTTCAGAGTTTGCTTCCAGATAAATCTGATAGTTATTAAATATTTGACCGTGCTGTAAAAAAGAAATATCTATTAATGTTAATATTTGTAGAAACTCATGAAATGTTTTGTGTTTGTGTTATGACACCTTGGTGTATTTACAGTAAACTCCAGTATGTATCTGGCCGTATTTCACACAAGTTAAACTGATCGTATGTATGATTTACATGACACTTATGGAAAGTTGACTTTTAAGAATGCACTTTTAGGAGGCAATTACTGATACTTTTAGCCAGCCGTTAAATTTTTGATGCCCTTGCAATACTGTAATCTACCATTATAGAGTTTAAGAGAATATTTACAAATAAATGTACTCGGTTTGTTTAACACTTTGTATTTGTATTAACAGAGAACTGCAGTAACAGATGGAATTAAAAATGACGGCCTGCCTCTAATACATGCCGGCATAAAACAAAGGCCTGTTACTTCTGCAGCTTTGTGTAAGTAAAGGCCTGCCTCAAACAAAGTCCTGTTACTTCTGCAGCTTAAGTAAATAAAGGTCTGCCTCTAACACAAGCCTGCCTCAAATAAAGGCCTGTTATTTCTGCGGCTTAGGTAAATAAAGGCTCTGGCATACATTTCAGGAATATGGCTTTTTTACAACAACAAACCTACTCCTCACCAGCAAAGACTGCCACCTCTTAAATCCTAATGAGAGTTCACAAAATTAAACGGCAGTTTTAGACTGCAAAATATGTGGATGGCTGCTTCTTAATAGGAGACTTACTTTTCTGGTCCTTCGACATTCCTTTATAGTCCATCCCACTGTTATTCACACAAGCAGACTGGGAGGGACACGAGTGGAAGCCTGCAGCTCCTTTGAAAGGCCGGTGATAAGTCCTCACACCTGCCATAGGATGATACCTCTGGAACCGAAAGCTGAATCCGGGTCTCCAGAAAAAATGTTCATCCTTCATGAACCTGAAAATGGAAAAACACACTGTTTATCAGAGTGATCACTCTCAGAATATTATTCTGGTAGTACACAAGTTCTGGTATACTTACCGTGATCTGAAAAATCTTCCGCCATATCTTGGTCTAAACGGGGCTACGTGGAAGCGATTTTCATTTTTTCTGAAAGGCATCTTCTCTTTCTACATGATTGAAAATTACATAAAAACAATTTTTAATTTTTTTAATTTTTATTATTAACTAATTCCCTATACTGCACAGTCAAAGCTGGCTCCACCTTTTCAGGGGCCCTAAGCAAAACTTTACTTGGGAGGCCTCACTATCAAGAAAAAGGATGATAATTTCACTTCCTCCACAACTCAAATAATTAGGGGCCCTAGACAATTGGCAATTCTGCCTATAGGACTCAATACACTAATGCATTTTTTGATGGGGCCACTAGTACGCCATGTTTGGCTAATCAGTACCTCATCGAGTTATTTCGCTATTTAAGTTAATTTATTAACTTGAGCTGGTGGTGAAATTTAATGAATACATGGAAAGACTAGGGTGACCCAGGGGAGAGGTTTGGGAACTGAAACAATCCAACAAGATAATCAGTAACTGTATGTAGAAGAGGAGAAATTCTAGTTTATTTTTTGTTTTGTTACTGTTCATTTGCATACATTCTAATATGAAATTGTTTTTTTTTCTGACCAAATATACACTTACTACACTGAAAAACAGCTTTAAACATTTTCTTTGACTACCCAAGACTAGCACAGCATTGTACATAAAATATGTTTATAAATATATTTCTCACATATTCTCTGGCAATTGCACCCCCCTGCCCACAAAAAAAGTTAACACCTTTTTTTTCTGCCTTAAACATACCACAGTCACTTTGTTTCCTGTGTAAGTTTCATCTGATCTGCTCACTAACAAAATAGTTACTTGTGTATAGGTCATTGTCAGTTCATTAACACTAATTTACATTAATTTTAAATATTTCAATAAAAAGCAAGTTAGTCATTACAAGAAAATTATTTCAGTAGGACAACAGGCAGTAAAAGTACTCGTGAACACTGACAGGCATGGGACACGCCCCGGGAAAATCATATATAATAGGCTATATAAATATGTATGAAGAAAAATTCTCTTAATAGCCTACTGACGTAATTCAAAGTTTTCCACACTGCACATGTGTAAAAAGGCATTTTGTGACATGTATGCAGAACGGCCCACATGTTATAAATATAACGCATGCACCTTGTGATCACGTTTAGCGAAACTATCTCTTTGTTCTCTGGACTTTTTCCTGCCGCCACAGGAGTCGTCTTCGCCCGGTCTTTGTTGCAAAGTAGTCTGAAAGCAAAAAATAAAAAGAAATAAACACACACGTACACAGGCCTGTACTTATATCTTTGTGGGGACCGTCTATTCATTTCTAACGGCAACACCCTAATCTCAACAATAACAACCTTAATCCCTATCCAACCCTAACTTTCACCATAAGTAACAAAAAAAAACTTTGGCATTTTTTGTTTTTTTATTGCAGTAACAGATTTTAATAAAATTGGAATTTCCCATTGGTGACCGAAAAAAAAATGGTCCACGCAACATCACCTTGTATCACCTCGTGTAGACATTGACTCGCACTAATGGTTGCACGGTAATACACACACACACGTACACGCGCACACACACACGCACACACACACGTATATATAAAAATTATGCAGAAAGAACTGAGCCTAACATACAATAGGGTGAGTAGTTTTGCGCGCATTGAGTGTTCGGTTACTTGGCTTGAACCGCATTGTATCGGAATAAATTACCGGTTTTTGATTCGTGTGGTTTAAACCATGTGAATTATTTTTCGGAGCAGAAAGGTAAAGTACAATTAAGAAGAAAACGCGTTTTATCATTGTTGCAAAAAAGATGCCCGAAAAAACGTACGTCTCGTGCACATTATTAAGAAACAACTGAAAGCAAAACTAAAAATTACGGTTGTTTTCATTTAGAACTAGTCCTAAATTCAGGCATGCAATAATGATGACGTAGGAAAGAAAGAAAGAAATACACACTATATCGAGCTCATAGTGTAGTACATTGGAGAGTTATCTCGAAATCATTCATACCATTTTTATACCAAAACCGTAATGCTGGAAGCTGCACCGACGTCTCCTGTGTTTATTGTTTCTTTCTTGCCTGTCAAGTACTGAAAGAGGAGGAAGAATTCAAAACCTAAGTTTCACTTTCGATTTTTAAGCCATGTATCAGTTTCAGAATCACGATGGCAATTCTAGGAACAAATTCAGGAAATTGCAGAAAATATGAAAACACATAAGCCACCCATCCGTCCATTGAAAAATTTAAATAAGTATTAAATCCCTATTCAAAGCTAAAAAGTATACTGTAATGCCTTATTTAATTGAGAGGTATTTTGTGCACATTAACACCAGACAATATCCAGAATGTGTAAAATGAATATCAATTATTAAAAGGTGAAACATTAAGCTAATATCTTCTACTCAGTGCTGATGATGGTTAATTTTGGTTAATGCTTGTACATGCACACATACGGGGCCTGGGCAGGCACACACTACTGTTCAAAAGTTTGGAATGACAGAGAAATGTCCTCTCTTTTTGTTTCAGTAAAATTACCTTTATCTTTATCAAAAATGTAATCTGGACATTGGTGATGCTGCACGCAACTGATTTTTAGTGAAAATCTATATAGGCATACAAAGGCCAATTTTCAGCAAGCATCACTCCCGTGTACCAATGGCACATTGTATGAGCTAATCCTACTATATGATGCTAAAAGGCTAATTCTTCATTAGAAAACCATTATCCGGTTTTGTTAGCAAGGTGAAAAGCATTGCGCTGTTTAAAGAAGTAGTAAAACTTGCTCTGACCAGCAGAGAGAGAGATGCAGGAGGTCCTGTTGTACAACTGTGCAGGAGGATCGATACATCAGAACCTCTAGTTTGAGAAACAGACGTCTCACAGGTCCTCAACTGGCAGCTTAGATAGTACCCACAAAGCACCAGTCTCATCTTCAGCAGTGAAGAGGCGATCCAAGGCCTTCTAGGCAGAGTTGCAAGGAAAAAGCCGTACCTGAGACCTGAGGTTGCGTTAACAAAATACCCTGGAACTAGGCCTGCGCCGCGAAGAGTGCCAATGAAGAGGAGATGGGCAAAGATGGTGTGCAGCCATTCCTGCACCTCACCAGCAACCTTGCCCCCGTAGGCGCACACCCTGTCTCCACTGGGACGCATTGCCCAAAAGTTCTGCACTCCAGCACTGCACCCTAACCCCAAACAGCAGCCAGACAATGCCAGGCGGATGGCGCCACCCACAACACAGGCCACCCTGCCAAGCCCTGGGGGACACGAGGTCCACCATCACCCTGATCCACCCAGGCTTGCTGCTTGGCACCCACAGGTGTGCACACAGCCATGAAGGGGAAAAGGCAGCAAATCACACTGGAGGACACAAGGTGGAGCGGGAGGTGATTTCACCCAGCGTTCACTCTCACCCTGCATGCTAGGGTTTGCAAGCATTTTTTCGTCCTTCATTTTTAATAGACCAAACATTAAGCTTCCGAGTAGTGTGGTCTTTGTGGAAAGTACAGGCTGTAACACGAAATCCACCACAGTGTCTGTGTCAGAAATATATTACAAGTTTGATTTTCATTTCTCCGTCATCCCTTGGCTCATGATATTCTTCATTGCTCTATTGAGGGGGTGGCCAATTTTATCCAGTGGGTAGGCAGGTTTTCAGTGCAACTCCCTAATTACATTACTAATTAGGGGGCTGATTGGCTGAAGAGTCCTCACACCTGGGTTTGAACAGCACCACATAAATTTATGTGCTGCATCAAGGCCTTTTGACTTTGTCAGTAACCTCTATTTAGACAAAATGGATTCAAACAGATTCAAGATTCAAAGCGTTCATTGTCATATGTACAGTAGAAAAGCGCATTTCTCCGTGCAATGAAATTCATTCTTTGCTGTCCACACAAAATGCTGAGGTACAATATAATAGAAAAAATAGTAAATAAATACTTAAGTGTAATGTGCAAAAGAGCTTAATGTGCAAAAAATTACAGTATGAGGTAGGTGATGATATCCATTAATCATACTCCTGTCGGCTGTTAAGGAGTCTGATGGCGGTGGGGAAGAAGGAGTTGTTAAGTCGGGAGGCTCTAGATTTCACACTTCTGTACCTCCGTCCTGAGGGCGGAAGTGTGAACAGTCGGTGATGGGGGTGTGTGGGGTCTTTGAGGATGGAGGCGGCTCTCCTCTGGTTGGGGGTGTGTGGGGTCTTTGAGGATGGAGGCAGCTCTCCTCTGGACTCTGTGGTGGTAGCTGCTCTGCAAAGAGGGCAGCGGAGATTCCTGATGATCTTCTCCGCAGTCTTCACCACTCTCTGCAGGCGTTTACAGTCCAAGCGAGCAAACACGTCTGCCACGGGAGGGCGCCATCTTGATTAATTAAAACAAAATATATTTAAACAATTTTTTTTTCCCACTAGGCAAGGAATGTCCAGACATGTAAGGCAAGATAAGGTCAATTCAGTTTATTTATACAGTATAATTCTCTTGAGGTTTATTTTACCATTATTTTTTTTTTTTTTTTAAATGAGAAGTATGCTGTCAAAAGAAAGGTCCAGAAAGCCACACCAAAAGTATTAAAACCAATCTTTTCATGGATAAGGAAGCCTAGCAAGGTAACCAAGAGGTAAGAAACAAATTGGATGATAATTGTTTTGAGGGTATTTTATGGCCGATTTAAGATACGGGTCGACACCGACCCGTTTAACATAAGAGATAGGAACAGAAAGCTAGCATATTACCAAGGATATATAAAGTGAGTTTTTATTGTTTAACCTGTTTTTATCTAGGCAAGTTGCCTTTTTGAGCAGGGCTGGCTCTTCTTCCAGTACAAAGCACCAGCTTAATAAATATATTTGCATGCAACATTTAAACGCCACCCTGTGGTTGCTTGCACTGTAAAATTAAAGGGTTTTTTCAGAGAAAGTGGTTTGATAAATGATGAATATATTACTGCTAACTGGTATATCAGTTCTTTTAAAGATACGTGTGCTCGTGCGTTTTTTTTTCCTTTTCACTGCACTCCTATGTATATAAATAAATTGTTCTTTCAGTCTCAGTACCTATTTGGGATACTAAAGTATTCCAGTATAAACAAGCATTCACATTTTCAACCTGTTACCAACATATACCTGTTGGACAACAGCTGATAATGACAAATCAACACACATACAGACACACATTAAGCTTAAATTGATTGTGTGAAATTTTACTGTAACTAGATCATAATTGTATATATGTAATTCTGCTCAAGGCCACCAAACTCCTGGATGATGTCGTTTTCAATATTCAGCTGAACAGAGCAGTGCTATATTGAGAAGCCTTGTGGGCGTGTTAGCGCAATGTACCCTACAATGTGTGATAGCGATCTAGCATTTTAAAGCTCGCCCAGTGCTGTTGGCTTTTCTTGTGCTTTCTCATGGAAAAGTGGATGAATGAATGAAATCATGATGCTTTAACTGCCATTTTCACAAGTATGAGTGCAGATAGATTAGAATTCCTTAGTTTTCACATATTCCATCTTGCTCTCCTTTGTGACATGCAGAAATATACAGTTGATAGTGAAGCTTGGAGTTTGAGTGCAGGATCTGGCACCCCTTGAGCATTTGAGGGAGGTTAAGGTCCTGGCTCAAGGGTCCAGTAGAGATGTAACTATTCTGCCGAAGACAGGATATGAACCGGCAACCTGATCACAGGCAGAGAGGCCTGTGCCACTAGGCATCCCAGCATCCCCCAAGGTAAACACCGGCAAATGCTTCAGATAATTAATGATATGTCACAGTAGTATTTGAAGATAGTTAATATTCTGCATCCATGTGAATGGAATTTTCATCTTTGTTCATCTGTTCACCCATCCATCCACCCATCAAACTCTGGCCAGGTTTACAGATTGGCCTGGAGTTTGGGGTTGAAAGGAATACATTAGTAAGATGCTGTAGGTATATAAATCAGATGTCTGCCCATGAGAAAAACATTAACCTCAAAGTAGTGAGTGCATATACAAACTGACTATACACCAATCAGCCATAACATTAAAACCACTTGCCTAATATTGTGCAAGTCTCCCTCGTGCTGTCAAAACAGCTCTGACCCATCGAGGCATGGACTCCACAAGACCTCTGAAGGTGTCCTGTGGTATCTGGCACCAAGACGTTAGCAGCACAAACTTTAAGCCCTGTGTGTTGCGAGTTGGGGCCTCCATTGATCAGACTAGTTTGTCCAGCACATCCCACAGATGCTCAATTGGATTGACATTTGGAGAATTTGGAGTCAACACCTTGAACTATTCCTGAACAATTTTGGCAGTGTGGCAGGGCATATTATCCTCCTGAAAGAGGCCACTGCGACTGGGGAACACTTGCCATGAAGGGTTGTATGTAGTCTGCAACAATGTTTATGTACGTGGTTTGTGTGAAGGTAACATCCACATGAATGCCAAGACCCAAGGTTTCCCAGCAGAACATTGCCCAAAGCATCATAGTGCTTCCACCAGCTTGTGTTCTTCCCATAGTGCATCCTGCTTGCCATCTCTTCCCCACATAAATGACGCACGCACACCTGGCTGTCCACATGACGTAACAGATCATGACATCACAACAGGTCACCTTCTTTCATTACTCCATGGTCCAATGCTGATGCTCACATGCCCATTGTAGACACTTTGGACAATGGATAGCATTCAGCATGCACTGTGACCAATCTCTGGCTACACAGCCCCACACACAGCAAACTGCGATGCATTGTCTGTTCTGACAATTTTTTAAATCATATGCAGCATTAACTTTGTCAGCAATTTGTGCTACAGTATCTCTCCTGTAGGATCAGACCAGACAGGCTAGCCGTTGCTCCCCACGCACATCAATGAGCCTTGGGCACCCATGACGATGTAACCCAGCTGAACTCGGCTTTACTTGGTTAATTTATTTGGAGGTTTAGGGCCCTTTAAGAGCTACGACAGTGCCAAAAAACGGTGTCGGTGGCTGGTTACCATAGTGCTCTTAGTGGGGAATTCGCGGGCTTTTCATATATATAGCTGCAACAGAGGCAGTGTGTGTGTGTGCGCTGTCTGCGTGCTCTGCTCTTCACCTGTCGCATTTTCAGTAACAATGTGATATTTTCCTGCTAGCAAAAGAAGAGGATTGTCTTAGCCACTGTCAGTGGGGTTCTTGGACCAATCCAGGCAAAATATTACACTCCCTTCCTGCTTCCTCCCATTTCATACAAGGTAATCTGCAACTCACAATTACATTTTTTATTTTTTTTTGCTGACCAGCTTCCTGTGCAATTTTTTTTGTTAAAGGACAATTCCTGGTACGGAATTATATATATATTTTTTTAATTCTCCATTTTCCGGACAGAAGGTGACTGCCCAAATTGAGAGAAAGGGGGAAGCAACGCCACAGTACCTGCTCTTTACAAGGGCAATTGAGGTGGATAACAACTCATTTGTTCTCATGCATAACAATGTTTATTCTGCATATGTACAAATTCTAAATTGAAAATCAAACCTTTGCATTTACTTGTAATTGTATTCAAGCATATTACTTCACAGGTAAAATAAGTGCTATTTAGAGTGTTATTTTATTTTGGTTTAATTCTTTCTCACTATAAGGGCAACAAGATGCTTTTCAGTCCAGAATCTATTTGTTTCTTCTAATAAATCTGGAACTGGTAGTAAACTGCTATCGCAACCCTGAATTAACTTTGTTCAACGGTTACAACTCCATTGCTGGTTCAGCAGTTGACCTTCTTTGGCCCCTTTTTCGTAGATACGGGCCACTGCATACCAGGAACACCCCACAAGAAACACTGTTTTGGAGATGCTGTGACCCAGTCGTCTGACCATCACAATTTAACCCCTTAACTTCAAGAACTGACTGCATTTGCCTAATAGACAACACCCCAAGTGGGGTGTTGGTGGTGTAGTGGTTAGGACGCTAAGAGGTGGGTTTGACTCCCACCTCTGGCACTACCATCATTGGGTCCCTGAACAAGACCCTTAACCCCACCGTGCTCCAGGGGGACTGTCCCTGATCGGAGAAAAATGTAAGTCTCCAGTCGCCTGTCACCCTTGACAGGCGCCATTGTAACAAAATAATGAATGTTGTTCACTAAACCAGGCAGGGGTTTTAATGCAATAGGTGTATACTGTTTAAGTAACAATGTATTAAATGAGTAATAACTCATTTACTACCAAAATACAAATCATGAAGATATCATGAACAAATAGTCGATACTTGTATAAACGATTCATTAATGGTGAACAAACATGACATCATTTCACTTGAGTTATTCGTTACTTGTTCTTTCAATGGTTCTTCAGTAGTTCGCAAGGGTTTACAAAATTAACAGGTAGGCTATAGTAACAGATATAGTAATATAGCTTGGGATGAAATATGCATCATGATTCATTAATGATGAATTAACATAAGATAAACATGAAACAAAGACTTAATTTGTGGTTAATACATAAGTAGTAGCATAATGCTATTTGAGCCCCATCAAATAAAGCGCATCTTTCACTATTATCATCATCTTTAATTATTGGTACTGTATTACTTTTGTCAATCGTATTCTCTATTCTTCTTCCAATTATTCTATTGCATTATAGCCTTTTATATGTGTACGGTACTGCATGCCTAAATTTCCTTCTGGATCAATAAAGTAAGTAAATGAACTAAAGTCTCGTCTCGTCTCTCACCGGCTAAAGCACGTCGGGATCCGGACAACGCGGTCACCAGGGGGCAGCATCATGCATTTCGGTCTATTTCTCCATATGAAAACGAAAAGAAGGAAGAGGACACTCACTTCCGGTGTAATCAAAAGAGGAGTTATATGAAATAAGGCATTTAGTTTTTTTTCCTCCTGTGTCCTATTTTGCATGTAGAAGTGTCTTCGTACATATAATTTGTCGCGTCTGTTCATAGCAGCGATTTACAAGGTTTTCTAAAATGCCGTTAGAAAATCTGGAAGAAGAGGGCTTGCCTAAAAACCCCGATCTGAGAATCGCCCAGCTCAAGTTCTTGCTTACGATTGATGAATATAGGCAAGATGCGAAAATTAAAACGGAGCTTATGGAGGCGATCAAACATAACAGTAAGTACAGAAGCATGAAGTTCCATTTTATTTGGGGGCTGGGGGAACAGATCGGTAACTTTTTTTCTTCCCCAGAGATTTGCAGAGTCATTTTAGATTAAATTGCCACCGAAAGTTCACAAAATTCACAAAACCTTCCGGTTTAATAGTAACTATGAAACCTCGGCCTGTTGAAAAGCTACTTCATGAAACTTAACAGTAGCGAAAAGGTTTGACTTAACATGGAACCAAATTATTGTGGGCAGGTTCTGTAATTTACTACTCGGGTTACTTGTGCTGGTGATATTGTTTTTCGGGTCGTTAGGGACTCTGCCTGCCTGCAATGGGGCAGATACATCTGATGCCTTTGCATAAATTGTGTGTAAAAGTTGTCAAGCTCCCCTGTCAGTCATCGTCCTTCCCATTTACCTGCCTGTGTACGCTTACTTCAGACATGGCACCTTACTACGAAGTTATCTGCAAAGAGCTTAAGTGGCAAGTGGACACCGACCTGTTGAACAAAATGAAGAAGGAGAACGAGGAGGTGCAGAAGCGCCTGGACGATGTTCTGGAGGACGCAGAGAAGAACCTGGGCGAAAGTGAAATCCGGGACGCTATGATGGCCAAAGCAGAGTACCTCATTCGCATTGGCGACAAGGTAGGTACTAATTGCAGCTACTTAACGTGGTTACCCATCAGCAAAACATGTTAGACCAGCGCTGGGCAATCTCATCCAATAGGGGCCGTTGGGTAGGCGGGTTTTTGTTGCAACTCCATAATTAGAATACTAATTAGAGGACTGATTAGCTAATGAATCCTGCAATTGAGCAGCTGACCTAAAGGTTATCCCAAAAACCTGCATACACACTGGCCCTTTGTGGATGAGATTGCCCACCCCTGCATTAGACGTTACTTGTTTTAGAAGTGACAATCCTTATCAAATTCTTTTTTATCTATATATAGGAAGGATCACTGACAGCATTCAGGAAGACTTATGACAAGACTGTTGCTCTGGGACATAGATTAGATATTGTTTTTTACTTGCTGAGAATTGGGCTGTTTTACATGGACAGCGATCTCATTATAATGAATACTGAGAAAGCAAAAAGGTAAGGAGAATTTGATGTCTATACATCTGTACATGTGTAGTAAAATGTTTACCTTAAACTGTCGCTTAATGTTTCCCTCCCCAAAGTTTAATAGAGGAAGGCGGTGACTGGGACAGGAGGAATCGTTTGAAAGTATACCAGGGACTCTACTGTCTGGCCATCAGGGACTTCAAGGAGGCTGCGGAGCTCTTTCTGGACACCGTGTCCACGTTCACCTCCTATGAGCTGATGGACTACAAAACCTTTGTCACATTCACTGTGTACGTCAGCATGATAGCACTGAAGAGACCAGACCTTCGGGAGAAGGTATGTGGCCATACCTCATGGAGGTCCTGTGGTGGCTTAGGGACAGAGGTCAAGTCTAACAGCCGGCCCTCGTATGTTTGAATTGCAGGTAATAAAGGGTGCAGAGATTCTGGAGGTGCTGCACAGCCTTCCCTGTATACGTCAGTACCTGTTCTCTCTCTATGAGTGTAGGTATTCAGTGTTCTTTCAGTCCCTGGGTGAGTAAACGGCATTTTCTTTGTCATTAGTTCAATGTGTCCGACCATTAAAGTATAAAATGGCTGCCTGAACCAGTGACCTCCAGGTGTATGAGCAGTCTCTTGGCTCATGCAGCTGCAGTGGAGCAGGAGATGAAGAAAAACTGGCTCTTTGCCCCTCATTACCGCTTCTACGTGCGTGAGATGCGGATCCTGGCCTACAGTCAGTTGCTTGAGTCCTACCGCTCCCTGACACTGGGCTACATGGCTGAGGCCTTTGGCGTTAGCCCGGAGTTTATCGACCAGTAAGTTTCTGCTCATGCTATTGAATTGTTCATGAGGAATAGCACTGAATGCATCTCCAGGCTTTGCTGGATGGGTAGGATCGGGTGGATCGTACATGTGTAGCACAAACTATATCCTAAACCTTTTCTGTCTTACCTTTTTGTAGTGACTAATACCTAAACAATCCACTTTTTTTTTTTTTAGGGAACTCTCACGATTTATTGCAGCTGGTCGACTCCACTGCAAAATTGATAAAGTCAATGAGATTGTTGAGACAAACAGGTGCGGTATTCTCAAAATGACAAAAATTATCCATTGACTGGCTCTTTTCCAGCAGTATGTGTTGGTTTTCAAAGGCTAATTTAGTAACTTCAACTTTTTTTTTTAGGCCTGACAGTAAGAACTGGCAGTACCAGGAAACCATTAAGAAAGGAGATCTGCTGCTGAACAGAGTCCAAAAGCTCTCCAGAGTCATCAACATGTAACCCAGTATGAGTGCTGCTCCTGAAGTACAGGGGCGGTGCAGACCTCACATCCAGGACTGGCTGCCTCTCGGGGGGGGGGCTTAAACTTTATGTATATAATAAATTTTTTCCCACAAAAAAGAGGAATATTACTTTTTTCCCCAAAGACACGTTCTTCACTAGAATGGATATATGAAAAACTTCTTGAACCCAAACTGGCCATTTAAGTTTAGTACTGATGTGATGAGGGTGGTTCTGGTCACTTGCGGATAATGGATGCCTCATTTTGAAGCAATTCCTGGTTTCTTGTAAAAATAAATACATACAGCTTGTCTAATGACAGTTATTCTCTAGGGTGAAACAGGACACACATATATCACATTATTCAGCAGCCAGCCCCCATGCATTACACATGTGAGGTAGAATCGTTGGCTTAGCAACATCATATTGTTCATTCCTGTCAGCAAAGACAGTGACTCATTAGATCAGTACTAAACAGATCGGATACATTTAAGAAAAGCACCCTTGTGCCCTTTGGTTCTGGTAATGCCTGTTAAAGATTACCGCAAGGTTATCAAGTTACACACTGTATCCATCCAGCCCAAAAAAAGTACTGACGAGTATCGAAGAAACAGGTTAGCCAATTTTAACGTATAAATAACAGTATAAATTATTTTTATTTACAGAAAACTGTTACAAAACAGGCTATACAATCTTTAAATATTTAAATCTATTCAACTACATTTGTCGAATATAGCAGCCAACACAAAGTCCAGCTGATCAGATGCATGTGATCACTTGTCCAAAAATCAACTATACACACTTGTACAGCGGAGTTTGCATTTATAAGATTCCCAAAAAGAAGCTTCTCTCAGTTTTTGATTCACATTACAGTTCTGTAGTGCCAAATCAAATACATCTATTGTTCGAGTATAAAAACGTAGAGCATAAGTAGGTTTGCCAGACATACATTGGGAGGGGGGCCTTTGATGCTCACTCACATTCCAGATCACAGGTGGTCATATTCCGGTTGTAACGTCAGATTTTATCATTAAGATAGAACTCTGCATTATAATTAACAGTAGTCTAAACAGATTAACAAAAGGTGGCAAACTGCTCCCCCACCACTTATTTCATTAGCCTGACCCTTCGCCAAAAAACACTTGCCAAAATTTTACCACAATTGGGAGCCAAAGACAGATGGGGGTAAGAAAAGGCAAGTTCTAAACTTCAAGTCATAACAAAATGAATGACAGGTATGGGAAACAGTCATAGTGTGAGTATTTCAGGCACTTTTTTCTAAGAGCTGCAAAAGATACTTAAAGTAAGAGCAGTGCTTCAAATGAAATGCTTGGCAACCATGATGCAAAAAGCTGCACTTGTGTGTTAAAATGCCCCCTCCTTTCCTATTTTAGTCCTTGTCCTACCCCTACACCCTGAGGTATAGTGCTGCCAGAGCTGTCACCGCTGATGTCTGCATAGGGTCAAAATTTAAAGGTGGCTGTCCTCAGCCCTACTCCAGTTTGAACTGGTTAACCACTGATATTCCTAGTAGAGGATTACATTAGATTAGTTAGCATGATTCGTCGGGTGCTTAAGCGCCTACCCAGACTGAAGACCCACACAAGCTGCCAACAGGGTTGAAAGGCGCAATTTCAGAACCTCGTTCGACATTTTGAAGGCCACCACAGCTTCTAATGAGATTTTTTGTTGAATGAACCACTCAAGTCAAACTCTCATGCGACACATATAAGAACAGGCTGGCAACGCTAGACTGACTCCGAATTGTCCTCAAGAAACTACTCACACTGGGATAACCCCCAGTGTGTGCTGGTTTTTATTACACCTGTCACATGAATCAATTTTGACATTTCTGGACTTCATGTCCTTTTCAATAAAAAGATGCACAAATTATTTTTTTTGCCCTGAATATAGTGCAATGTATTATAAACTAATTAGAGTGAATTATTCATATTAACAGCTCCAGAATAATTAACAATGATTAAATGACTGATAAAGCTAATTACGTGGAATACTAAATTGTACTATAAAAATGAATCAAATTGCGTTATGATTACAACTTTTTATTACAAGATATTCAATTTGAAAGACATTGGATAGAATAAAAACCAATTTAAAGGAAGCATGTGGGGTAGGTACTGTGTTACGGACAGCAGCAGACAGGTGACCAAAGACTACCAGCTGATCCCTCTGTCCAATTTAGCTTCAGTTCCAATGTATTTTTAAAAAGTAAGTTATTGAATATACTAAGTGCACCCTGGGGATCTTTGTGCTGAGGTGCGTGAAATTCCAACAGGCCACACAGGACAATGGGTAATAGGTGCTCTTGTGAACTAAACATTAGCCATGATCCAAAAGCCCTTAGACTCACCAGTACTGGAGACCTGATTCTGAAACCAGCATGGAGCTTTGGATTTGGAAAAGCAGCAGAATTTCATTAATCTGTCAAATTCAGCTGTAAAATAAACATCCTTGAGTAAACAATGCATTCGAAGGCCCTCAGGAGTACAGAAATGTTTTTAGACACCACAAACAGGGATCCAATGACAGCACTTTACCTTTCAAGGAACTGAGCATGCTTCTAAAGATGTTCTGTGTGTGTTATAGGCATATTGCATTATTGGCTTGGCAGTGAACCACTTCAAAACAAAAAAGTAATCTCGACTAAATACATATTGAATTTCAATTGTACCAAAATGGATAAGAAAAAATTCTTGTGCAAAAATACATATTTAAATATGTACAATTTTGTTTTTTTTAACAAAATACATATTCTGGAATTTCATTATCTGTATAATACATACGAGAAAAACCCCCGAAACAGAATAAAAACGGACTGACTTACAGCTACGTTTGTTGATTGACATCAATATGGTATAGAAATCTACAGGAGTTAAACAGCCTCGGTAGGCAGCTCTTTGGCCACATTCAGACGGCTGCCAAAATGCTCCAGAGGGTCATTACAGTGGTATGGGGAGGATATCAACATACAAGTCTGCGCCATATTCAAGTCCAGGTCATGCATCCTCTCCCCAAGCATGTGCATGTTCAAAACTCCCAGTTTTGTCGCGTCGCTAAAGGAAGGAGAGCATGTGTGAAGCTTACACTGTTTTGATCTAAAGATGGAGTTTCGCTCGGGTAATTAAAACCCCAGCAGGGGGATTCTGTGAGAATCATTATTTAATCACAGGTAAGCATTTAATTTATATGCCGAGAGTGAAATGAATTGCTGTGACATTCTGTATCTGTACATTTAACATTCTAACTTGTGCAGTTAAGATGGGGTCAGTACTTGGGACTAGGATCAGGACCATCTTAAAGATTATTTGACAGTAAATTTTTATGCTTTACTAGAACTACTTCCTGTACACTATGTGCTCCAATTTTGGCCAGCAGGAGGAGAAAAAAATTGCATAACCTGTGCAGAAAATCATACCATTATCATGTTTAGGCCAACAGTTCAGTGTGCTGGCATTTTGTCGGACAGTGGTGCCGATTTTGGGGTGAACCCAGCTGGTACAGTAACAATAAAAACAGAGGTTGTTAAATTCCCAATTCAGCAGTTTGGTTTGGTGTTTCTCACACACACACACACACACACACACACACACACACACACACACACACACACACAGGTCTTCTCTACAACGAAGAGAAACATGACGGCCCAATGTGACCCCTTTAGCTGAAGCTTAATCAGAACACGGATGGTCCCTGAGCCCCTGTGTGAAGCCTGCATCCACACCACTTACAGGCTTGAGCTGCCCAGGCTCCTGGCTGGACCGGCCCCACACTGAGGCCCTTCTCAGGGCTCCATCCTGCACTCTCCACTCCTCCATCTCACCTGAACCACTAGGGTACTTCAGGACTTGCAGTAACTGCTCTGTTACAATGTCACGCAAAATAAAAAAAGGGAAAAAATTTAAATAAATGTGTGAAATGACGGGAACTCCTGATAGTTTTCTACCCCGACCGTCCTGTTCCCCCAGAGGCTTGTTTCAGGTCGTCTATGCCTGTCCCTTAATATTCCAGTGGTTTGGCAGAACCTTACCAGTCCCACCACTAGGTGATGCTCTGACGACTCTGCACCAACGAGGCCCAAAGTAGCCTAGCCCCGTACCTCACATCTTCAGTGTACGGTCACAGGGCACGTGGCCCCCTCCAGGGAAGAGTGGCCGAGCCCCGCCCACATCACCGGCGAGACCCTGGCCCGGTCGATTGGCGACATGAGTTTCCTCGTGGACATGGCTTTTCATCGGGCTACTTGCGCTGGGCGCTGTCGACGCTCCGGTCTGATCTCCACCCCTGAGGATCACGGGAACAGTCGATGGCAGAAAGGCCTCATCCAGCGGAGAGTGTCACGGTGGCGAGGGCGAGCCAGCGTTCAGCCCCGGCGCTCAGCACGGCAGGGGCCGCACAGCCGTCATCAGGGACGCGCCTTTGGCTGCGTGAGGTGAAAAGCGAGCGCCGATTAGCACCGTGCTTTACCAGCTTACCAACAGGCTCCCATCCGCCTGCATCTCCTTCGTTTATCTTCCCACTTAAGTACCTGTCACTCTACATGCGCAAGAATCCTCTCTCAGCTCCAGTTCCTAAAAGCACCACCACTGACATGCAGGATTGTTTCGGCACTAACACTAACCCATGTTTCATCACTGCCTCCACCAACTGCACCCCCATTCATTCCGCAGCACTCAAACTGGCGACGCACACGGATGAAACCTTATAAAATCAGGGGAAGATTGACAGCTGGGCGAAGTCACCTGTTGTATGAAGGAGTTGTTGGGAAGCCCTTGCAATCCAGGGATGGGGCGGCCATGTTTGCCGTGGATGTTGTTGATGGAAGGCGCCTTGGGCAGCTTGATGGACCTGCCAGAGCCTGGAGCCCCGCCTCCTCCTCCTCCGAGTGCCCTGCTCCCTCCGTCCATGCTAGCCGAGCCTAGGGGCATCTTGCGCCTCTTTCCTTCTAGCCGGTGCTCTAAGGAGCCGTGCGCTGAGCCAGCGTGTGCCGAGCCGCCATGTGAATTGCCTGTGTGCTCAGTGACTGTCTGGTGCACGAAGGGCCCCAGGGACAGCGTAGAGTCACTGCTGTTCATCACCACGCTCATGCGCTTGATGGACTCGGCCGGGCTCCCCAACGGGGGGCCCCTGCTCGGCTGCTCGTGTTTCACACCCACAGAGTTGGTCCTGCCTGCGGGGGCACTGTTGTGGCCCATAATGTGGATAGCAGAGGGTGGCATCAGCGAGTGGTGCTGCGTGCCAGGGGTCATGGCACAGTTCTTCTTGAAGGTACCCGAGGAAGATGAGGAAGATGAGGAGGAAGAGGAGGAAGACTGCAGCGAGGAAACAGGATGGGCGGGCAGAGGGGAGCTGCTCTTCCTCTTCTTCCCAGAGCCGACGCCAGCGGACGTCAGCACAGTGCCTGAGGAGTCCCGAGACCTAAACGGCTTGCTGCTGGGTTTAGACTTAGGGGACCTGCTGGACGAGGGCACGGCCGAATGGCCTGAAGGCACCTGCGGCCACAGGGACACCTGGCGGACAGGCGCGCCATAGGCGGGTGGCTCCATACCGCCTCCCGGAGACACGCGGGCGTTCAGCGTCGTCCCATAGGACAGCACGGCCTTGCTGTCCAAGGACTGTGCGTACGGCGGCGAGACAAGCACCGGGGAGGAGTTGAGAGAGGCGCTGCAGGGGAAGCTGGTCGCACTGCTGCTGCAGGAGGGCGCCGGCTGCAAGTTTGTGCTTGTCCTGTGAGGCAACGGGGAGCAGAACGCCTCTGGTGCTGGCGGGATTTTCCTAGGAAACGTCACGAGAGTAATGAAGCACCAAAGGGTCTCTTAAATGCTGTAAAAATGTTTTAATACAACAATTTCCAAGCTTTTGTGAAGACAACCCCTTCGTCGTACTGAACTCCAAATATCGCAGGGTAGGGCTGAGAAACTGCTTTCATTCGAAGAAATTCCAGTATTAATTATATATCTATACTAAAGACCTAAGCACATCACTGCACAGCAGCCTAAGCCCAAGGTGTGCAATTGACTGTAAAAGACGAAACCTGCAGCGTTAGCCTACTGTCGTGAGTGAGGTTAATGACAAGCAGGTAATAATATATAATAGAGAAGCACCATATCAGTGCCGATCCAGGCCTATTAGACGGATTGGGTATTAGCCATATGTGACCGATCCATGTCCGATACTTAGATCTGAATTTAGTTTCTGGCAGTCTCTAAAAAAAGCTCCTATTTCGTGTTAAATCTATTTGTACAATCAATCTTACGACACCTCTTTCCCATTTTAAATGTTTTTTGCGGCATTCAAGCTGAACGCTAACGCTGCCCCTCAGTTTTTTTTCTACTCAGTGGGTGTGAGTGCATTGACTACCACCTGATATGACGTCATGTGCGATCTCATTGCAATCTATGACATCATTGTAATCTTTGTAAAAAACAAAAAGTTTTGAGAGGTGGAAGAAGCATTTAGTGGAAAATCCCACTAAAGAAAGTGCACACAATTGTGCGAGACACTGCGTGTAATATGGAAATAAAGCAATGGATGATTTGGGAGTCACTAACTTGGGCTGTTTTGCGCACTTGCTACAGCTTGTGATCCACGAGGGGCTGCTGTCGCAACGAAGACTAAGAGATGCTGTTGCCAGTGGGAGAAACATTGTGGGGCATTTTAAGCATTCACCCCTTGTGTATCGTAGCTTGGAAGATATTCAAACTGAACTACAAATATCTTAAAAAGGCTTAAAACAACAAGGTGGAACAGTGCATTATGCATCTTTCTAGTAGCATAATTAAAGATTTTTTGGCATATATTTTAAATGTTCATAATATATAAAGTATTAATATATTATACAGACGCTCCTCTACTTACGAACTTTCAACTTACGAACTTTTAGACATACGAATGAAGAGGACTGTAAGTCCAAATTGTGTTTGTTGGGCTCCCGTTTCCTGTCCAAAACATCAATTTTTTTTTCTGTGCACCAATTCTGCCAAGTACAACTCCCGGCCGCTACTCCCGCTGCGCGGCACCGTAGCGTGCGTACTCCCAGCAGCCTAATTCTTAGTACTTATACCCTTAAAATGATGCTGAATAATGACTTACAAACATTATCAAGTTACGAACGGCCATTTGGAACGTAAGTAGAGGAGCATCTGTATAATTTAATTATATTAAGATATGAAAATAAAAAAGCTCTTGTATCGAATTCGGTATCGGCAGTTGTGCATCGGAATCGGATCGGAACTGAAACAATGTGGATTAGCCCATCCCTAATATGTAACAACACATTTTTATGTACTTAGCTACCCACAGGACAGAAATGTCAGCAGCAACAACATAAAGACAGCTTTTTGTGGCATGCAATTAAAACAAATGACTGACACACAGCTAAGGTAGGCTTATGTGAATGAAATACAGCCATGGAAAAAAAAATGAAGAGATCACTCTATTTTTAAACCAATCAGCATTTTTAAGTCCTGGTTTAATCATGGTTCTGCTGACAGAAGGCTATGCTGAGCAGCAGGATGCTTCCAGGTTCAAAATTTCTAAGACAGCAGTGCATATGTATAAGGTGAAGCAGGAGACACTGGGAACGACCAGAAACCAGCCAGGTAAAAGGGTGATTTTCTAAAGCCAGAGATGACCATTAACTTATCTGACAGTTTCACATGATTCCGAGGATGACATCAAGTGACCTTCAAACAGAATGGGAAACATTAAGTGCAGGTGTGAACTGCACTGCTAGGACAGTTCATATCAGGCTCCTAGAAGCAGGACTGAAGTCCAATAAAGCAATGAAGAAGCCCTTCACTAATGAGAAACAGAGAAGAACCAAGCTGCAGTTTGCACATACAGTGGTACTTCGGTATACATCCTTATTCCATTCCAGATCCTTGGACTTATACAAAACAGGACGTATGCCAAACAAATTTTTCCCATAAGAAATAAAGGGAAAATGATTAATCCGTTCCCATTAAAAAAATCCTATTTTTATTGGCATATTATACATTGATGGGGTTGTATAAAATGATTTAAATACTGCTTAATACTAAAATACATAAATACAAAAGCAATAAGATAATAAATGAAAGATTTATAGCGCGGGTTGTTCCCTGAATGGTAGCAACTAGTGTACTGACGCTCGTGGGCTTTGTCTCGAGAAAGGTAAACAAGGGTAGCGCCCAGTGTCTTGACTCATTTTGACCCATACAAGTTCTAGCACGCGAGTCGTATTCCAAACAAAGGTCGTATACCAAGCACATAAAACACATTATATTATATCTACAGACACAAATGAGTGAAACAAAATTCTGCTGTGGTCTCTTCCGCGTCTGTAGCTTAAAATCTAAACGACGTCATATCAACATCAATCACATGCTGGCTTCAGTTTAGGCTGTGTGTAACTAGGCTTGCCAGCATCTAATATTTCTTTCTGTCCAGACATTATATAGAATATTTTGGTGGATTTCCAAAAGCAACAACATTCCGTTATTCTGAAATCTTGGCAATAAAATTTTCCGAGTGGGCAGACTGCTATACTACACCTTTCAGGTTTTTGGGACTTTCTGTATTTTTGCATTGTTCTTGTCACTAGTCTTTTCCTAGATTCAGCCATTCTGACAAAGAATTCAAGGAAGCCTGCCCCTAGTGGTAGATCCTGTATTCTTCATTATGCAACAATGGTGGGGGGGGGATGAGAAACGCTTGCTTACTTCCACAGGTGTGTGTTGATGTGTCGATCCACCATAGCGCTGAGGGCACAGCGGACTCTGTCCAAGCGCCGGTTGAACCAGTAGCAGCTCTTTCCTAGCTGTCGGCTCCCAAACATGCAGAGCTGTGCAGAGGCGGAAATGACAAATGACGCAAGACCCAACTAAACACACCCCAAAACAATCCATTCTTAATGGGACTGGCTTTCATTTCTAGGCTCTCTCTATTGTAGGAACAGCCAAAGACGTCCAGTGTTAGGGCGAGAGAGAGCCCCCCCTTTACGAGAAAAGCGGTCGAGCGCCACCCATCGTTTCCATGCCAACTTGTAAAGTTCTGTATAAGTATCTGAACAGAATTGAAGCAGGCGTGACACACTCACAGCAGCCGGCCGGGGGTGATGGCTTGAGTAGTGGCAGTCCAGCTTGTCTGCGCCATCCTCCTTCTCCTCATTCTCGCCTTCATCGCTGGATAGGCGGGGCGGTCCATCGGGGGGCACCGTGGAGGGATGTGGTGAGTCCTGAAGCAGGCCCGGCTCTCCCTGGGCATTCCCACAGGGGTGCAAGGACGAGTGCAGCCTTCAAAAAGGTTACATAAAAAAGACGATTCTCATGTCCAGTCTCATGTACTGCTTTGCACATGTTTTACCTCCGTAAAACACAAAATCCTGTTGGGAGCCCAATCCAACTATCTTGCCCACGGTTTTTATGGTGTCTAAGGCGAACAGAACACGGACGCTTCCGGACACCTACCTTGGAAGACTCTGATTGTGAGGTCTAGGTTTGCTGGGGAGTGAGGGCTTGGCCTCGGAGGCGCCATTGCCTGGCGCCCCCTGGTGGAGGTCATGTACGAAGCGTGACGGGGAGGGGTGGGGGTCCCTGAGAAGGGGTGGTGGCTGGGGATGCTCCGATGTACGCTGGGTCTCCTTCTCCCTGGCTTTGCTCTTATGCTCCGCCAGCAGGGTGTCGAAGCGCTTCCTGCGGCCCTGAACGGCCCTCCGCTGGCTTAAGGAATGTGTCTGCGGGACACGCGGGCCAGTTATAGCATGGCAGCCGGCCGTTACGTCATGCTAACCCACTGTGCCCGATAGGGGCACTGATTCGACTCCCACCTTGCATGTCAGAGATCTCGTGCATGGCTTCCGTGTCACCAGGTCCAGAACGCCACAGTGAAAATCTGCGTTAAACTCTCGTTCTGTTGGAGGAGGGCAGGAGAAATAAGTTATTTGAGGAGCACATGTTCTCTGACCTGCATCTGCTTCCTCCAGGGACTCCACTCAATCCCAGACGTGGAATTAGGCCACCTGGACCTCGAAATTGCTCACAGTGCATGTGTGCTGGGATGGACTGGCATCCCAACCAGGACGCTGCCCTGCCGCAGTGGGCTGCTTGGAGGAGACTCCAAGGCGCGTGACAAGGTACTAGTGGGTGGGTGGAAGGGCAAAATGCCAGTGGCAGCACCGAATAATACTGATAATCATTATATTTTTGTCTGATTTCCCATACTGATACATACGTTTGTCGGTGGTGAAACTTGGTGAGCTTGCTGGTACAGTTAGCAGAATAAAATTATATTGCCTTTTTTATTCTGTGAAAAACACAAGATTGCTCTGCAGAATAATATATTATATATATACATATATATATATATTAAAAAAATGTACCATATAGATGTCACTGGCCAGTACTTTCAGACCTCTTATAAATGCTGAATGAATTGACGAAATCCCTCATCCTCTGCTATTGAAAATGTCATATATAATCTCCTCCATTATTTGACTACGTGTCTTTACCTCTGCTGCTGTTATCTCTCAGTATTGATAAAGTTTAAATATTAGCTGACAATAACAACCAAGACTGACACTTTAATAATGCCAATATCTTGATTTTTATTCAACTGAACTCTGCACTAATGTTGGGCTGCTAAATCGTATCGGCGTGTTATTAAAATCAGATTCAAACTGCACTAGGAAAGTGAACTCAAGTGGTGTTTTCACACAGAGTTCATTTAAGTGAACTTTGACTCATGATGGTTCTCGTTGCTAAACCAATCCAGTGTAGCTTGGGCGGCTGACCCCTCAATGTCACGGCAGGAGAGTGGAGAAGGATACTTATGTGCATTTGCACTGTTATGACAAGAAAGTTTTTTTTTTTTTTTTTTTAAATAAATACTGAAAGAATGCATTTGTTCTGATATGACAAGAAATTACCTGTGAATTTAACTCTTTATACTGCTAATGTGTACTTGTGTAATTGTAACATCAATCTCTGTTTGTAACACATCATTAACTATCACGCTTATCACTTACCTTGCCACATGGTATTTTCAAAAGGAACAGTTCATTTGCTGAATTAAAATAACGCTGTATACCATATTATCCGGTGACACCTAATTTTGCTTGATACTGCAAATATTTTTTTGCCCTTGTGTAACTGTACGTTTACTTGAACCTGAGATCTAATCAGACGGTTTGTACTGCTGGCCAACTGAATCTGCACTGGACTGAGAATCCAGTGTTGCTTGAATTGCATTACTTTCATGAAATTGTCCTGCTTTTACCATCTGCCCTTTATTCGTCTTTTGACATATTTGAAACTGTTTTTAGTTTGCAAACCTTATTGTACTTTATTATACAATAAAATGTTGAGTAAATGTTTAGTATTTACTTTTATAATAGTGCAAATTTTTGGGGGATTATTCATCAAATTAGTTGTTAGATATGTCAACTAATTGACAAAAATAATAGCCTGCTTACAAAAACAGCTATTCGGTGCAGCCCTAATCACAGATCGCTGGTAGCCTAGTTCTTGTTCCTGATTGGCTACTCGTACTGTGATTGCAGAGGAGGAACAAACGGTTTCAGTACTGACCAGATATCCTTTTCTGCCTCTTATAGCTGGTGCTGTTCTCCTGCTTCTTGTCCAGTGATGAGAGGAGCGCTTTGCCGTTGGGAATGGGCCCCGGGGCCAGCAGGGTGGCCTTTGGTATGGAGGTAAGGCTGGGCTTGGTGCTCACAGTGGTGGAGGATGGGGAAGCGTGGATGAGCTTGGGAGGTGTGTCCAGCACCTTCATCGGTGCCTTCTCCACTTTCACGCCGGGGCTTATTCTGCAGATGGACAGGGAGGACACACTTAACAGAAATCCTTCCACCTTTGACAATCCTACCAAACTAAAACGCTGGCTTTACACAAACTCTCCCCGGGACATTTTGCAGACTCTAATGCCGAGAAAGTCACTGTCATCATTCCTCATGATAAAAACTAGTAAACGTAGTTTTTGCTCACATGCAGTGGAGGTCCCTGCCCAGTAACTTCAACACCCGAAAGTTTTTACGCCATCATTTAGCACAGCAATGACCTGAAGTACTGGGCTCCTCAGGTGATATGTACCCATAACCCACTGGTCAAAGTCCAGCACTGAGCACTTACGTTTTATCAGGAAGCACCTTGTGAGACAGGATGGGCCTGCTATTGTGGATGCCGTGTGCAAGCTTCTCTTTGGCCAGTTTTGGGATTTTGGAGTTGGAGGAGGAGCCATTACTGCTGGGAGTACGCCCAGCCCCCCCTACACCCCCGGTCCCCCCGGCCTTGCTGCTGGTCAGCAGAGTGGAGAGGGGGAACGTGGAGGTGGATATGGAGGAGGATGGGGGCTTGCTGGAGGAGCTGTGCCTTCGCTCTGTGGGGGAGGGGGGAGTGGGCAGGTCAAAGGTCATGTGTGATGCCATAACCCAATTTACCCACAATTCCGTAGGAACCCAGAGCAAGGCAGTGCCTGGAAAGCAGGAGTATGGGCCACGGGCCGATGCTGGTGCTTCCATTCCGGTAACGAAAAGCAACTAATGCAGGAACAAAAATCATGAAAAAGCAGTAGAGCTGTTAAGGCTGTAGCCAACAGGACCACATTGTCATGCTGCCCTGGCTGATCTCATTGTTTATTGACACACTGCCACAAAAATAACGAAAGAACAAAACATTAATACAGAAGGTGACCATATTGTATAAGCCTGTGACAGTGGTAGCTTAATTCTGCAGTATATTCCTGATGTAGCATGTGAGACAATGTAACAGAGACTGTACACAATTACAAATACAAAATAGAATTATACAATATGTTGCCAGCACATCACATAAAAAATATTTTATTATTATATAAAACTAAGTACATAGCTTTAGCTGAAGTTCTCTGGTAAGCCTAATGAATATTCATAAACACAGTAGTGGTCTCCACAGAGATAAGCTGGCATCTCCATGTGACGCGTCCATTTAGCTAATGCTCAGCTTCTAAAATAAGCGTCCGGATCTTCAGGAAATCCTTCATCTGCCCAGCCTGGAGATCTCTGCAGGTTGGAAACTAGCAAGCAAGAGCTTTGAGTCAGAAGCTCTGAAGTTCATGAAGGCTACAGGATGAACAGCAAGAAAAGTGTGCAAAGGCAAAGAGAAGGCATTTCACCTGTAACAAACCCCTACGAATCGCTCTAGCTGAGTCAAACCCACGCCGACTGCAACCTGGCAGCTAAATAAAGCATAGCGTTACAACCCGCCGAATAAAACATTACGTCCAGCAGGGGGAGCAGCAGACACTCGGGTGCTTTGCATCAGCCGCATGCAGATTCACATTTCGGATGGTCACACTTTTCACATTACGAGTAAAACTGTAGCTTTGCGATTATCAGAAGGAATGATACCACCACTGCTAAACAGTAAACACGGTAATACCGGTCGGCAGATTTTAGTACGCGAACTGGGAGACGAGAGCGTGACATGATCCCTCGATGTTTGCACCGATGCACGTAAACAAGCCAGGGCTGAAGCAGCAGAGCAGAGTGATGGGCGGCAGTACGGTGCTCAAAGAAGATGCAGAGAAAGCGGCACCCTGGCGTAATGCAGAGACCGGGCTGCGGGTGTCAGGCTTAGCCGTTCCAGTGTAGAGCTGATAGCTCGCTCTGAACCTGCTGGGGTGTGAGCGCCACCACGTGATACCGCGAGACGCGCAGCCGATGCCATGGGGCTGTCCCACCCTGCTCCTCTCCCCAGCGGCCCGGTCCTGCCGGGCAACTCCCCACACCTGCCTCTCACTCCATGCAGATCTGGGCATGGGGCCAGTAGGGGGGGCGGGTGGCTGGGCCCTTGCTCGGGGATAGGCAGTAGCACGCGGACCGGCTGCCCTCTATTCCGGCCCTCAAACGGTCACCCTGCCTTTACTACAAGATGGCATCCTCTGCCCCACAGATGAAGCCCACACTCGTTTGTTTCCTGTCCATGCACCTTCAGAAAGCCTTCGTGTCACGCCCCGCTGGCACCCTCTGCTGGTGCCGTGGAGACCGCACAGGCGCCAACGTGCTCTCAGAGAAAGTCTGTGGGAGGAGTCACCCTCCACCTAAAAGGGCCAGAAGTGCCTGTTCATGCAAATGGACGACTCCCATTTGGGGCGCGGGGGGGTTGGCAGCCTTTATTGCTGCTCACATGTAACAGGCACAGCCTGTGATGGCCTTATTATTACCCAGCATCAGCAGTGAAATACAGGAGGTCTCTGTGGGAAGGGGGGTGGGGGGCGTCTATGTTGTGACAGATTCTACTGCAGTAAAAGTTCAAACTAATTCAGAGAGCGAATGGTGAAAGAAACCATATTAATACATGATACTTAAAGACACAAGTGATGAATGATTTTCAGTTTTATAAGCCTTCTTCATACACAGATCACAGGAAGACGAGCAGAGTGTGTGTCCTGGTCCTCTCCAGAGTCTAGTAATACCCTACTCAGTCCTATTAAGCTCAGGGAAGAGGCTGCGAGAGGATTATGAGCATGCAGAGCTCTTGGTGACACGCAGACAGATTACAGCTTAAATGAAGACAGCAATGCTAAACACCTAAATATAAACCTCTAAGATATACATTTTCAATAGTGTGTAAAGACAATTTGCATGCAGCAAGAGCGCAGGTCTGATCATAGCAGGAGCACTGACACCGTACCTTAGAAAAATACTTCAAATGTGGCACAAATGGCCTAAAATGTGGAGCTGCATGTTGTTAGTCAATTCAGATAGAAGCCTTAACTGAGGAAGAGAACTGAGTTAATGAAATGTGAACCTTGTGTAATTCTCAAAAGGAGCAGTAGAGGGCGCTAGAGTACAATTTTGCGCTAGAGTCTTTCAGGAAGTCATTTTACAAGCACTGAGCAAATGCTGTGGTAAGCTACATACAAGGAGGATATCAGCATTTCATTAGTATTGCTCCCTTAAAAAAGTTTCTAGAGAGAACATCATTGCTTTACCGAAAAGCTGATCAAGTCAACAGTAACCAGGTAACATTTAAGACCAAAAACTGGAAAAAACGAATGTATTGGTAGGTGCGTGCGTCTGCTCACAGTCAGCACTGAACACATAGGGTGTGGGGGTCAGCAAAGCAAAGACATTATCAGCAAAGGTACTCCACCAGGCTAATAGCAGCAAGCATCTTTGCATTTAAATCGGCTTACCTTGTTACGCATGATCATTAATGCACTCGCATTCTCTCTCTTCCTCATGTGCTGCATTACTAGCTACCAACTAGCCCACAATTTAAACCCTTCCAGCAAAAATGTAGTTTGTGGCTGAACATGCCTGGGGAGCTAAGCGTTCACCTACGCCAGTAAGAGAGCAGACTGCCAACAGGTAACATTTTTCATGTGCTGCAAACCAGCAGCGCTCTGCTCAGAGCGTGCATCTCACAGCCACAGGAACTGCACTGTGCAGAATCAATCTGATGAAAATACTGATGCATTTAGCAAAACCGCTGCTGGGAATAACTGCATCACAATACAGCTCCTTCAAGAGTTACCCAAGACACTACTGCGCAGACGCCTCCTCTTACATAACATTTATTTATTTAGCATTTTTTAATATTACTAAGTTAGCATACACTTTTCTACAAGTGAGAGGGGCAGGGTCAGACACCCCCTGTAGCAACCGGGTGTTAAAAGTCTTGCGCAAAGCCCGAAGCATTCCAGGTAGGGCTGGACGATACGGCAAAATATTTTATCGTGGCAATTTTTTCATACCTGTCAATATCATAAATTATCACAATAATATTCAAGTCATTTTTTCATTTATTTCAAAGCTCTATTTCTGACCAAATTCCCTTAGAATTGCCGTTAAACAGATATAGACCATAAAAAATGAGGACAAACTGAATGTACTGCAAACAGAAATCCAATTTTATGAATAAATCATACAGAAACATTTGTCATAACATCAGAAAACGCTGACGGTACGGTTTGTTGTCTTTGACTGCAACGCTCCTCGTTTCAGGGGACGGACTTGATATTTCTGGCACAGGTGCCACCAGTAATCGTCGAAAGTGTCCGTACATTGACAGCTGTGTCAGTAGAAAGACTCATCTGGTAAGTGATTCAAAAAAACAAGCAAAAAAAATGTAGGCTACATTTTTAAATATCATGTCTGTTGTACAAATTTAATTTTGATCACAATTTCTGTCAGAATTTGCCATAATGCTGACCCCCGGTCACCATCCATCCCATACTGAAAAACAAAATGCTGTGTCCCATTTTAAACCAATAAAGGATGAGATGTGTCCTGTATATCATCAGATTGAAAGTGAAAATCATAACTGCTGGTGTCTGTGACTGTAAGTGCTTGCATTCTGTGTTCTATTGAATGCTAAAGCATCAAGTGGTGAAATAAGTTAGCAGAATTTCCAGTTTAGTTTTGGCAGAGTGTGTATCACACCGCACCAGTCTGTTGCAAGTCGGACTTCAAATAGCCAAGGTACCGCCAAACAACCATTTACCTTATTTATCCGTAACATCTCCTTTTTTAAAAGTTGTTAGCCGACAGCTCAATAGCCACAATACTGACAACGAAGCTTCCTCTGAGGGAGTGCTTGTCTCTTCCATAATATATTACCAGAACAGTAGCATGTGGTGTGCTCCGCTGACTGAATCAACCTTGCTATATGTTTGCTGGAAGTAAGTTGTTTGTTCTTAAAAGACTACTATATGATTGGTTGGAATTGCATTCCTTTCTGTAATACGATGTGTGCTATCAAACACTGTTCTTTATCCACAGTTTATCAAAGTTTCTCATTTTCTGTAAAATTTGACGATAAGTCGTTTATTTATTCACATCACCTAGCACTAATTTCAGGGGATGATGGGTAATCTGTCAAACAGGGCCAATGTTCTGTCACAAACCCGGAGGAGTTAACCTCCGAACCCCGGAGATGTCAGGCCTGCCGTGGCACCCACACAGCTGCAGTGCTGCAGTAATGCAGAGGGAGAATTTCATTCTGATTTCTCCTCAATGGATGCGAAAGTTTCCTGGCACCCTCTGCTCACGTCCGGAAGCAATCGCTGTGGTGAACCACCTGTACTGATGATCCGAAACACAATTAAAGGGGGTTCAGCCCAGCCTCTTTGCTTGCCAGATTATGTATATGGTAAGCAACCTGCTTAACACAAATTTATCTATTTTTATGCGCATATTTTACAAGCCCCATTACCCCTATTAAAGTTACTCTGCCATGAACTACAACAATGAAAAACAGATTTTAGGGAATTTGTTTAAAATTTCTTAAATAAATAAAAACAAATATAGGAAACCCTAGCTGTTCACTCTTCACTTTTCACACCACCACTGACCAAAACAATCCAAAATGACATTTCTTACTCCTGTTAATTATTTGCATATGTCCATCTTCATTAAGGTGTTTTCCTATGATTATACCCTGCTACGGCAACATTTTAACAGGTACGTGACCCTAAATTGGATCTAGCAGCACTCCCCGGATGTTATATAATCTAATACAGAAACACAAAGACATGACACACAGAGAAAGGTGATACGGCCAATCCTTTCATTCAAGCTGCCCCTCAAACTAGATGTAAATTAACATCATTAATAGTAATTTAACCTCAAGATGATATTCATGATCACAACCACAATCTTATTTCCTTCATGCCCACAGGAAACCATATCAAATGCGACACCAAAAGAGAACTAACTGTCCAAGTACTTTCAAATAATAAAACAATTACTTTGCCCTTAAATAAAAACTTCAGACTAATTTATTTCCAGTTTGCGCCACTTGTCTACATGTGCACACTACGAGTGATGCATATTTCCTCATCAGGAGGAATTGATCGTGTGTAAGGAATTGATAGCCCGTTGGTCTGGTGGAACATCAATCCTGTACACATGTGCCAACCACGAAAGTCTGCCCCAAAATGTACTACGCAGAAATTTGTGCACTCCACCATGCGCAGACCGTAACGGAATGGCTAACTGAAGTATGAACTAGCCTACAGAATTACCGCATTTCCTGCATAACATGCATTTCCAGCTGTTTCTCCATCATCTGCGTGCTCATACCTTATAACACAATATCAATCATTGTACTGCCCTATACATGTAAATTACATGTAATAAATTAAAACACCATTTACCCTAAAATAAACTGTAAACCACATATATGAAAGAATTTAAATGGGGAGCTATACTTTATGTATTGGAACAACCTTCAGATTAACAACGAAATTGACCATTTAAGAGAAAAAGTTCCTTCAAATGAATTCCTCCACTTGGCTTCCAAATCCATAATTCTCCCCCTATAACTAATATGAGACCAACAGACACCAAGGCCATTTTTCTAACCCTGTGGCTACACTGCAGAAGACAAACCTGCAACATCTTTCTAAGGTTTTGATTCCAGGCATGAAATTACATGCAAATTTACAATTTT
This sequence comes from Mormyrops boulengeri, assembly GCA_026781065.1. Classification (NCBI taxonomy): domain Eukaryota; kingdom Metazoa; phylum Chordata; class Actinopteri; order Osteoglossiformes; family Mormyridae; genus Mormyrops; species Mormyrops boulengeri. The sequence goes on from JAODLD010000113.1 coordinate 24,900,093, forward strand.
CTCATTGAGAGAAACCAGCTTGCACATTTTTTCTCTCTCTCTCTCTCTCTCGCGCTTCCCCACTCTCTCCGGTGCAACACTACAGGTTACAGAAATCAATGTCTTAGCGTGTGTGGGATCAGGAAAAAAAGGAAACATTCATAAGCTGACTTGAATAACAAACCCATTAGATGCAACTTAAGCTCCTGACACGGTGAACAAACCAAAGCGAGGAAGCTGTTCAGCAGCTGTGTAGAACAGTTTTTTCTTTCAAACAAAGCGCAGCGAGATGGATCAGTCAGTTATTCAATTCTGAAAATTTATTGCCATTGGCAGAAAACCATCTAATAAAGCCCAGATATGGTCTCTTTAAACATTTATGGTGAAGAATGGTCCTCCCTGACAGGAGAAAATGCTTAGAAGTAGGGCTGATATTCGTTAATCAAGATATTGACAACTGGTCCAAGGTGTCTTTCTTGGTCAAACACTGGAGATAAACTTGTGCAGCTGGAATCTGATTTTAACCCTGGGGAACCCACGGGGTCATACAAGACCCTTCCTTTTATTTCTGCCTTACATTCAACCCACTCATCAAAGTTAAGATTTTTTTTTATTGCTTTACAGCCCATTGTACCATATATGACCCAGTAACAGTGACATTTAGTGATTACTGACTGAATTAACCAGATTTTTTTCCCCCACATTAAATATGGCCCCCACGGCGTTTTGAGGTTGTTGCTGTAGATGCTGCAAAGATTCACCTGTCAAGCTGTGAATAGGTAAGCGGCAGAAATTTTGCATCCCCAGTTATAATGTTTAGATGTTATAGAACATGTTCAACTAGGTTTTGGATGTTTGGAAACTTTTCTGACAACTGTGATGATGATGTTCCATGTGCTCAACATCAGTCTCAGACAAAAACAGAGGGAATACAGGTGGTGCACCAGACCTTACAACCCACCACAAGTAAGCTTTCTGTGTGTAGTACACCTTTTTCCAGGTCTGTTCACTTGACCTGTTTCATGGTGAATGATGAAAAGGAAAACTCAATAAATGCACTTTGAAAATGAGAATGTTGCAAAGATTTGGTTTTTCCTTCTTTTCTGTCCTTATTTCATAAGTGAAATTAACGAGTTGGAACAGCATGAACAGTCCAGCGGGTCGTATATGGCACATTTCATAACATGGACTGGGAAAGAATTCATTTTACAAAACACCTGTTTTTGAGTTCACTGGGTCTGTATGATCATTTTAGCCAATGGACATATTTTTCCTATAAGGTGATCTGGGTTTCCCAGGGTTACTGACACACAGATAAAGATCTAGCAGTCGAACATTAGTGCAATAATCACTTTAAGTAACACTTGAATACAGCTTACAATATATCAATATCAGCCAATATGTCAAAAATCAAGATACTGCCATTATTCCGATGTGTCAATCTTGGTCAAAACTTTACTAGTATACAAAGTTAGCAGCACCAGAGCTAAAGCCACAACTACCAAAATAAGAAGACGACCTAAAGTACAAGCCCACAACATGTTTACAACTGATTATGAAATTTGACCCACAGATCAATCTGTTATTTTCCACAGGGTTAAAAAAATATCATAAAAACACAAGCAGCAAAAACATACATTTGAAAATCTCCACAGCAATGTCGCTTACCATGAAACATAACCCACAGAAGATATGGGCAGGGTGCTTGGATCTTCTGTGTAGCGATATAAATGACGCACAGAGTTCAGCAGAAGAAAATAGTTCCTACATTTAACTGCTCACTTCAAAGTCTGTGGATTACCTTGAGTAACTGGGTCATGATATCTGGAAAGAGACACTGCCACTGAATTTCTCTAAATGTATTTTTTGACCGCTTTAATCACCACAGAAGGAATGCCATTTACTCCTATTATATTCAACAGAAACAACAGCATAACAACCTAGATGGATAGATAGCCCCTCAAACTTTTTTTTTCCAGTTCTGGAGTGAACTGGCCCTTTAATATCTACAATAAAAGTTAATGTTGTAAGATTCTTTGTCTGTATTCCATTAATCGTGTACTTAAGTTGCTGCGGTAATATTTATGATATATTTGTGATGGAAAAAAATCGTTTGAATTTAGATCATCAATATAAACTGAATAATGTGTTAATTTAACCGAACCGTTACAGAAGTGAATGGTTGCTGGTGCATCAAACAATTTCCTCAGCAATTGTAATGGAATCACCTTAGGTCAATGATTTGCACGCCTACTGCAAAATATTGGGAAAAAATTCACATCATATTTCACAAATACTGCAATATCTATAAAACACAAAAGGAGCTGAAAATTTACCCTAAACAAAACTATAGCCATAGAACTTATACACTAACAGAGTTTGTCAAATAAGTTAGTGGTGCTGCCAGGAACTGTACCAACAGACAAAAAGCAGTGCCAAAAAATGATTTGCTTCTGCTGAATATCGTCTCTATGGAATCCAAAATGTATCCATACACTCTCAGAAAAAAGGGTACAAATTGGTACCTTTGCTTGTCACTGGGGCTGTACCCTCAAGGGTCTGCCAATGG
>JAODLD010000113.1:24902740-24925766 GCA_026781065.1 Mormyrops boulengeri
ATTGGCAGACCCTTGAGGGTACAGCCCCAGTGACAAGCAAAGGTACAAATTTGTACCCTTTTTTCTGAGAGTGTATGGCGGAAGACAAATGTCTTACGAGCAGTTTTTGTCCTCTTTTCTCCTGCTCACTAATTCAGCTAAATTTCTCACAAACTCTCCACACCGTCTATGAATGAGCCCAGCAAAAGAACAAGAATGATTATGCTTCTCTCTCACACAAAAACAGCAGGGGTAAACATTAAACTGATTTATTAAGACACGCTAGACAATCTTGAAAAGGAACAATAGTCAACATTTTTGTTTGCTATGATAGAGTAAAATGTTTTAATGCAACTTTTTGATGGTCTCAAACCAGCTGACTACCACAGTACATGCATAACCTGCATTGTCCATATTAACATCACGCATTGTGCAGCTCTACTGAAAAGTTGCTCTTCATTTTTAGCCAAGAAATATTAGTAAGTGTGAACCATCGCATCAACTTTCTAGACACCAGCACTATCCCACTCAGCCAGACACTGCAATCAACCTATTTTTCTTAAAGCGAAATTAAAAAAGAAAATGGAGAAAACGGCAGTAAGACCGCGAAAAACAAACAGCAGCCATTTCTTATTGCCTGAGGGCCAACCAATAAACAGTGAATCAGTTATCAATAGGAAACAGACATTGCATTAATACACAACCTTGTGTTTTTGGAATTATTACATTGTAGGAACCAGATTGTAACTTTACACCTTGTGGGGACATTTTCTCTTCCGTGGTGTAATTTTTTTTTATGCCATTAGCCATAACCAACTCACAGCCAGAATTAGCATTTGTGTTCCACTTGTGTCAAATGTATTCATTTCATTGTGTGTTCCTAACCCAAAATGATGTAACCGAATGGCACATGATGAATTCCATTGCGTTCCATTACAGCCCCAAATACTACAAACAGTACTGAGGCTGTTCTTAATACCCATCTATGATGGATAACGAACACAAGAGAGACAAGAAACCCCTCAAAACTGTTTTCCCTAAATACTGCAAGACCGGCATGAACAGGGAAAGCAGTCTTCTCTGATCACATATGGTCCAAATGCAGGCAGAATTTTTTAAAAAGAATTTTATAAAACCAGAGAACCTTGTTAAGTTTTATTTATTTTTTTTAATGCAGTTTCATTGAGATCTATGAGATCTATGCATATCCAGATATATTCAAAATCTCATCTGGCTGGAAAGAGTGAGTCCATTTCCCAGAGGATGCACAGAAATATAGAAGTAGGTCATTACCCCAACTGACCTCAGAAATTATACTAAGGTGCTGGTGCTTCTAGCCAAAATCTCAAGGGCAACACAACAAATGTTATTTATTGATAACTTGTTCGTATCTGTTCTAAAGTGTATGTTATAAACCAAAGTGACAAATGTTCACTTGTACTTGAAACTTCAGTATAGTTTTTTTTAAAGCATTTCTGCTATAATGAGTCAGTTTCTTTTATATGTACAGTACTTCACATAACTTAATAATAAATGGGGCTTATTACGGAATTTCTGGCTAAGTGGTTAAATGGTTAACATTACTACACACATTCCAATTTGGCTGGCTTGTAAATAAATTATATATATATATATATATAAATAAAAATAGGGATTTTTCTAGTTCCGATCCAAATCCGTCACATATCTGCCCATACCGATACATATTCTAATACAACAGCTCTTTTTATTTTAATATTTTAATTATATAAATGTATATATTATATATAAATACTTATACTTTAGATATTAGGATATAGGCTACTGGTAACATACATAACTTACTGTTCCACCTCGTTTGTACATCTTGTTTTATGCGTTTATGAGGCATTTGCGGTTCAATTTGAATATCTTCCAAGAAAGTATATGCAAGTGGCGAATGCTTAAAATGGCCCACAACGTTTCTCCCACTAGCAACAGTGTCACTTACACTTCATTACAATAGCAGCCCCTCGTGCATCACAATCTGTAGCGAGTGCGCAAAACGACTCCCAAATCATCCACTGCGTTCTTCATATTACTCGCATTGTCTTGCACAATTGCATGCACTTTATTCAGTGGGATTTTCCACTAAACGCTGCTTCCACCTCTAAAAACTTTGTTTTAACAAAGATTCCAAATCACTGTGCTACTAGTTGTTAAAAGTGTAAAATACTTCCAGATCACCACCCTCTTATCTGGATGTTCTTATGCTCCTCGTAACACAAAGTGTATGAGCATGACATCACAGCAGGCGGAAGTCACTGCGCTCACACCCACTGAGTGGCAACAAGACTGATAGGCAACATTAGCGTTCAGCTTGAATCCCACAAAACACACATCTAAAATGGGAAAGAACTGTCATGCAATTGATTGTACAAATGAATATCAGATTGATGCATCGAAAAAAAAATGTGATTTATAACGTGGATTGTGATTCTAACTGAAAATATCATGATGGACATTTTGGCCATATTGCAACCCCCCCCCCCCCCACAGACACCAACACATTTAGCTCAATACTCTTTACTGATTGATATCAGTTTCTCTAACAGCAGAAACTCTGTCTTAAAATAACACAGATTCATATAAAACAATACACTAAAGTAATGTTATAACCACAAAACGAGTCTAGCATTAAATAAGACTGACGATAGAGCTCCGATCAGCCATAACATTATAACCTCCTGCCTAATATTGTGTAGGTCCCCCTTGTGCCACCAAATCAGCTCTGACCTGTCTAGACATGGACTCTGATGGTGCCCTGTGGTATCTGGCACCAAAACATTAGCAGCAGATCTCTTAAGCTCTGTAAGTTGCGAGGTGAGCCCTGCACAGTTCAGACTTGTTCGTTCAGCATATCCCACAAATGCTCGACTGGACTGAGATTTGGGGAATTTGGAAGTGGGCCAACATGATGGCACAGTGGTTAGCACCGTTGCCTCATACCCCTGGGACCAGGCTTCGAGTCTCTGCCAGGGTTCTGTATTTGGAGTTTGTTTGCATGTTCTGCCTGTGTTGTCATGCCCCCCACCCCCCCTGTCCAGAAACATGCTGAGGTTAACTGGAGTTACCAAATTGCCCATAGGTGTGCATGTGTGACTGAATGGTGTGTGAGTGTGCCCTGTGATGGGTTGGCACCCCGTCCCAGGTTATTCCCTGCTTTGTACCCATAGGTGGGACACAGACACACCCAGCCATGCACTTGATGGAACAGAAAATGTGACTCATTAGGCCAGGCCACCATCTGGGCACTCTGACCAGTCTCTGGATATGCAGCCCCATATGCAGAAAGCTGCAATGCACTGTATGTTCTGACACCTTTTATATAATTTTCTAGCAATTTGTACTACAGAAGCTCTCTTGTGGGATCAGATCGTATGGGCTATCCTTTATCCCCACATGCACCAATGAGACTTGGACGCCCATGACTCCATCACTAGTTCACTGGTTGTTCTTCCTTGAACCTTTTTTGGTAGGTGCTGACCAATGCGTACCAGGAACACCCTGCTGTTCTGGAGAAGCTCTGACTCAGTCGTCTAGCCATTGCAATTTGCTCCTTGACCTTGTCTAAATCCTTAGCTTGGCCATTTATCCCGCTTTTAAGACAACGTCAAGAACTCGTTATTCACTTGCCTATTACGTAATGGCACCCTTGACAGACGCCATTGTAACAAGACGGTCAATATTACTCACTTCACCTGTCAGTGGTTGTTATGTTAGGGCTGAGCGGTGAATACCGATACTTTTGTGCCAAATATTACCGATACCAATAACTGGCTGACCTTTGGGCCAGTTGTGCGGGCAGTGAAACTTGCCCAGCCAGGGGGAGGAGAGGTTGTGGGCTTGCAGGAGTGACATTACAGTAACCCCTTCACATTCACGGCTTTGGTTATTCACAAGTTGACCATGAACTATTAAACAAGATTATTTTTTAAGCTTAAATTTCTGGAGCGAAAAAAAATCACAGAAACTTGGAGATCGTGCATATGCTAAAAACCTATTAGTAATACATAATATTTCTTAGTGTAAGTACATACTATATCTTCAATATTTAAAAGGCTTGGGTACGCTGTACAGCTTTGTCTCGGAAATCAGCCTCACTCCCGTAAGCAGTTATTGTGACCATGGAATCTCAAGTTTATGCAGTCACTTAATTTTTTCTGTGCCATTAATTTAGCATTTTTAGTAAGTCCGAAATGTAGTGACCCCAATGCGTGCAGTAGGAACTTTTTGCATATGAGGGCATACTTTAGACGGTTTGTACATTATATAAAAAGGTATTAATAGGAAATGGCTAATCTGACATACAAAGTGTACAGTTATATAATGTTTATTTAGAAATTGGTAATAAATAGACTTTTAATGGTACTGTTCAGGTTAGTGGACTGTTATGGGTTGACGTCAGGTGGAGCCCAAGTATTCTTTGCAAATTTTCCCATTTGTGGGGACCATCCACCCCTAGCCTTTGCAAATGTGAAGGGGTTTTTGTAATAGCTTTTTATTCTCTGCGGAAAATGATAAGAGATTGATCTGTGGACCATGTCACGGGTCGTATAAAACAGTTTTATGGGCTTAACCTTGCTGGTACTTGCTGGACCTCTTCTGGTGAATGAGCCAACAAAATCACTGGTCCTCTACTATGGAAATCATCTCCATTATTTTTGTAGTTATGTCTTTAAGTCTGGTGCTGCCAACTGAATACTGACTGTAGTCTAAATATTGGTTGGCAATAAGGGTCAAGAATGACGTGCTGTACCCATGCCGATGTCTTAGTTTTTAACGAGTATCAGCCAATACCAGCAAACCACAATGAGAAGACTCACTAACAACAAAGCAAAATAAAAGCAAAATAATATTGGTTTTGATTTTACAAGCAAAAGTTAAAGTATCACCCTTGTTTCCTCTCCCATTAGTAAAGACAAATCCGCAATTTCATATGTTCTTAGGGCAAATCCTCATCCGCAATACAATTGCTACATTATTTACTACTTGTGCTTTCACATCTTTTACATGCCAATAAAGCCAGGTAATCTCGCTTTAACAGCTCCACATAAAATCATTCTCAAAATCAAAAACGTTGACCTTTCAAGAAGACCGAGTTGTCTTAGCACCCTTGCTTTGACTGTTGTAACCACTAGGAACAAAACTTTGCTTCCCATGGTGTTAATGAATACTACAAAGCAAAGGTCCTTCCTCAAATAATCCTGATCGAACAGTGGATTAGACTGTTAAGCCAGTTCACCTTTTTTCTGAGAAGCTTCAGCTTCACAGCCATATCAAAGTCAGAGAATCAGTACAGAGAGTAAAGAAGGTCTCACTGCACTTACCGTAATGCGCCTGAAAGGCCTGAGGCTTCACCACCTGACTGCAGTGGCTGCACATCACCAAGTAGAAGTCATCTTGTGCAGGACACTGGCCAAAGATGGGCATGTCTGAGTGAAAGGCAAACAAATGGCATCAAAAACTACTCCCAGATAAAACCCTTTTGTTTACACGCAGTTTAACAGATTTGGCAACATCTCAGCCTGAAACATGGAGCAGACAAGACAGCAAAAAGTTTACCAGCTGAACCGGGACTGCAACACTCAGTTTCGTTTTATCGTTGTAGACAGGTGATGGAACAATTTGGATCCTCTTTAGATAAATCTATGCCACTAATCAGACTGTGCCATTCCAGGTGCCATCAGCCAGAAGAAACCCATCACTGGTTATGGCACACAATGCTGGTTCACCTTACACATAGCATTCATTAAAAACATTAAATAAAATGGATTTTAAAAAAAAAGACAGGCAAGCACGATGTAAAACTAGTGACACATTGAGAACAATCTGTTGAATCTATGTTTCCCAAGATGTAACTCTCCTTCAGCACTGGTGCATTTTTCATAGAGGTACCAGAATGCAGGTAAGAAAACATTAGGGCTAAACTATTTGAGGAAAATATCTAATCGCGATATTTCTGACAAATATTGCAAGTACGATTTGATTTGCGATATAATTTCTTATATGTCAAGCTTCAGTTCAGTGCGTAATAGATTTCAGTGCGTAATAGATTTAAAACACGACACAGCATTACCACGAGATACCATCAAAATATTAACTGGTCAATATTCTAATGCAAGGATGACAATTTAAATATATGAATTGCTTCCAACATGTATATATTACTTTTTTAAACTAGCAGAGAACAAACAAACATAAAAGCTTCGACATGTCAAATTAAGTAAAAAAATATAAAAAAATAAAACAATTCCAATTAAAAGAAAAACAACTGCGATCTTCCAACTAACGCTGCTTGGACCCCTAAAAAAACTGCCGTTCCTCATGCCAATGATTGTCTCCTTTAACCTCCAAGCAAGACGTACGTCAACGTATGCAGCCCTCTTTTGTGCTAATGTGCTATTGGTGTTAATGACAGCAGCGAAATCTAACATTCTTAACCAAAAAGCCGTAACGTTCCTAACAGAGGGGCTGCTCTGCCCTGAAATCATAGAGCTGAAGAGTTTTCAAACATATGCATTTTATAAAACGTTGACATAGTTTATTGGTGATTTCAAGTTTGAAGTTTCCGCTTTTTAACAACTGTATGAAGTATGTTATTTTTTTATACAAATGAAAATTTTAAAATGTTCTTGTTCAGGGTTGCCATCTTTCACACATCTGGCATGACACTAACGCTTTCAGACTCTCACGCTTATCTCATGTAAATATTATGGCAAATATACACTGCCTGGTCTAAAAAAGATGCCATTTGATTTTTTCGTTGGACTGCCTTTAGCTTTGATTATGGCACACATCTGTCATGACATTGTTTTAACAGGCTTATGCAACATCTCACCCTTTATTTTCATCCAGATTTGCATTCATTTCTCACCGAGATCCTGTATTCACAAGCGAGTTGAACCCCTCCATAAAGCCTCCTTCAGCACATCCCAAAGACCTTCATGAAGTTAAGGTCACAGCTCTGTGGTGACCAAGTCCTGCGTGAAAATGATTCCTCATGTTCCCTGTACCACTCTTTGACAATTCGAACCCAATGAATCTTGGCATTCTTGTCCTGGAATATGCCCATGCCAACAGGGAAGAAAAAATCCATTGATGATGGATGGAGGTGTAACCTGGCCATTCAGTAGATTCAGGTACTCAGCTGACTTTACTTTATTGCCGCATAACGTTGCTGAGCTGCAATAATGATCCAGTCATTGGCTCTTAAGTATTTGCTGATATAAATTCAAAAGGCGACTTTCTTTTTTTGGCACTGTTGAAGCAACTTGCGTTAATCCGACATATAAAATGAATATGAGAAAACATACTAAGTGTCAACTTTTATATCTTTTAGAAATAAGACCACCTACCCCCTACAGTAATAGCAATTAAAGTGATCAGTTCTTTTGGTATTTATGTTAAAGCAAGGCTTTTATTTTATTACTGGAGTGACATTCAATAGATTAATCTTGTGAAATTAATCTTAAACAAATGCTTAAATCAATGACGGTGCCACTTTGCAATAGGGCTACCCATATAATGGGTTTATGAATGGTTTATAATCTGGTTATTAATTAGTAATTTACAAAGTGTTACAACCTAAGACAATTTTAAACAAGTTATAACACTTTTGTTTTCATTAATGGGTTACTACCATTTACAAGTGGCAAAAGGGAGCCTTATTGTAAAGTGGTACTACTAAAATATATGACATATATACGAGCATTATGACTTTTACGTCTTTTTGGGGGTGATAGCAACTCTGCTGCTGAGAGGATTACTGACTGTCCCATTGCTTTCTTAATGGGTGAGCAATATGCTAATGCGATGGCCCATTAACAAAAACGAAAGGTGTGATATTCAGAAGTATGCGTTTCTGGTGGTTAAAGGAAGTTACGGCAGAACTCTGACCATGCAATAAGCAGGTAATTCACTTATAGCTCAGCAGCAGTATCAATATTCCTTTGCACCACAAATGTAACTTTTTCCTCGGGTTTCACGTTTGCTGTATGTGGGCGTATGCGCAGCCACCTTGGACCACTTCTGACTGGTGAGCATGATTAGCATGTGAGGAGCACGGCACTTCTGACTGGTGAGAATGACTATCACACAAGGAGTACGGCATGAATTTGTAAAACTGTTCTCGGACAGTTTTAAACCCTGGGTCAAACGTGCCGTAAAATGCATATCCTAAATAGCACCCTGGATTTGAAATCGATAACTCGTTCAGCCCTAGCAAATATATACCACTAGTGACTAATGTAGCACCACTAGACATAGTGCAGATGAGGTTATAACCAGCACTACTCAGACTCATTCCACGCAGTCTAAGACAAGCATAACAAAGGAGTGAAGCCCAACCTCAGCTCCAGACAACCACCTATGACGTGGAAACCCAACACTGATCTCTGAGGGCCACAGCATGTCAGGCTTTTCACTCAACCTCAGCCATGAATTTTTTACTGGGTCATTATTTAGATACCAAGACACCTCACCCATCTTTTTCAGAGTAATTAAAATGCATTCCATAAAACCGGCAGGACTCCAGTCCACAAGAACAGGTCGCATGAGGTTAACAAGTTTGCCGATTTGAGATGCACTGATCGATCAGCCAGGGACCGGAATCGGCTGATTTTCAGCCTGCTCAGCCTGGACCGGAGACCATTCGATCAGTCTCCCGTATTTCTGATACCATGCCGGACCGTTTTATGCATGCACCACACGTCATACACATAACGGCGCAATAGTCTCACAGCCACCTGCTAACATGTTGTTAACATGGAAGGTCTTCACTATGAGTGAAGATGACACAAGGCTTTGTAAGACATGTCAAGCCAAAGTAGACCATGGGGGAATCACCACGAAAACGTGGTGAAATAGAGGGAAAGTTTAATTTGATTATTAAACATGTATTAGATAATCCTGAAAAGAAGTCATCTTTAAATCGCAAAGCTAGCAAAAGTTTTTTTTCATATGACAGTAAGTAAAAATGTTTTATTGAAATTTTAACTCCCTGTGCTATAATGTCCATATAGTATGAAGGTTTGAAAAAGCCTGATCTTAATCTAGTTTACTAGTGATGCAAGAATTGTATGTGCATAACATGCAATGTTGGTATTAATAATATTACCCTGTACCTATTATTATTTGGAAGACAGTATAGTACACTTCAGTTTTATTTGGAGGTTTGTAACCCATGGACCCAAGGAAAAAAAAAAACAAGAGAGAAAGAGGTCAATGGCGTATTGTCTGGTGAATTTAAACATACTGGAAAATGACAAGTAACTCATTTGTTTTGTTGTTAAAATCTGTTGCACCTGCTCGTTTGGTAAAGTAAAATATGTCAGTTAAGTGTTATTTGTACCTCTGTCTGGTCACAGAACACTTTATTTTGAGATCGTTTAAGTGAGAGAAGATCCCATAACTTAGTGCAGTTTGGGGGGAAAATGTAAAGTTTAATAATTTCTTTTATTATGAAAATAAAATTTTGCATTGAAGAAAAGATGATTTTTGTTTATATGCTGTCAATTATAGTTCTTAGAAAGAAAATCAGAGTTGGCAAAAATCGGTATGGGCTGCATCTATTGCTGATGGTCGACTCAAAAAAATGGATGTTTCCAAAACAAATGGATGGATATTCACAGCACTTCAGCTTATCCCAAGGCTCATGCAATTCTCCATGTGGAGCAGCACTGTCAAGAGTTTAAAAATGCTTATGGCACGCAGATAAACCAAGGGCCCAACTACACAGGTTTACACCTGGCGGAAACATAACCATAAATGTTAAATACAAAAACGGAATGCAGGAACACACGTAGTTATTGAGAAAACCGATACTTCAACTGAAAGGATACAGTGAAATAAAGAAAATCTCGGCTAGTTTTCAAACCCACAGCAAACGGGACTGTTTATATTCAGGGGCCTTTGCTCATTTACTTTGAGACATTTTCTCACTCAGGCATTTTTAAATAAGTACAGCAGCCCACAGCCTAAAATTAACACAGATCATTTCCTGTCCTTAAATATCTCAAAGCACAGCCTTCAGGTGTAAAAACTTGTAAGCCCTCAGTGCCCTCTGCTGGAAGGACAAAGAGGACAGAGGCACAGTCAAGGCCTGTTTTTCAGTTGGGGGGGGATTACACTAAATAATGAAAAAGATACATGAAACCTGAGTGCAACAGCCATTCAGGATTCAATTGTGTGAGGGTGTTCTCACTGGCTAAAAACAGAAACGGACGTGTACAGACCCAACTAGACTGGCCGGTTAGAAGGAGAAGCACACAAAGACCGCGGTGCCTTAAACCGTCCACGGGACAAATAATCTAGTCATACTGAAACCGCCAAAATTTCAACACTGTGAGGAACCTTCACACATGCAAACAAACCACAGATAATTCCAGACTGGACGGATGTGTTTGTTTCATGCTGTAACATGCCAGTTCCATGAAGGGTAGAAAGGGCTTTTTCCCGCAGTTTCTTGTGAAGCACTGCCTCGTGAGCACCTCCATAAGGCTGCGTAATCTGTGAGTCGACCAGGCACTTGGGGCCATGGAGATCACGACGTGCTTCTCTTTTGGGGATATTCTGCAGAATTTCTGCCACTCTGCAAGATGTCCATCTGGGTCTTTGACAGCCGCGTTCACCCAGGCAGGAGCAGCAGAGAGGAGAGGCCTTTGTCCTTGCAGAAAAGAAGGGGGGGAAACTGTCCACGATTCCTTTAAAACTAGCTTTTAACATGGTCCACACACTGCAATTGAATTAGTCCATTGGCTGCATGTTATTATTAGATGACGTCCATACAGCCAGCATTCCTCCAAAATATCCTGCCTCCGGTCTGACTCTTGAGCTTTCCCAAGAACAGGTTCACTGTTGTGAAGACTAAGCCCATCCCTTTCCACTTCTACCTTCAACTTTTCCAAGGATTATGGTATTTTTCAATGCACTGGGGCTTCTCATAACAAACTTGATCATTTGTGCTTCAAGGAAAATTTTTAGGACGTTCTAGGGTGCAGATACACTTCCTGTCCTGCTTCATAATCATCCAGCTTTCAAATCCATCACAGTCACAGAAACACCATATTCAGATCGATTCTAATAGTTTGCGACATATTCCTTGACTGCTGGCACAGGGCTTGCAAAATCGCTAGCCCAACAGCACAAGACAATCAGGTTTCCCCATAGGGCGACAACCTGCCAGACAGACCGTCAAAAATTATCCCCCAAAGTAAAATAAAATTCCCTCCTTTATTTGCCTTTTCTTTTTTTTTTGTATTTCTGGCTGGGTACACAAACTAAGGAGAAAAGAGTGGACAAAATATTTTGGTGAATTCAGGGGTAAGTACGACTATAGATCTCAAGCTTATTATTATTCATCATTCGTTATATGTTTTCGTTATATTATTTTCGTCATGTTAAGCGATTACGTTGGTCTGTGCTCTAACGTTAATGTTACAGTGCTGTGCTTGCTGTCATTACTACAAAATGTCTGGTTTGATCGTACATAAGTGAATGTGTTTTAAAGGTAAATTTTTGATCGATTTATCGCTGGATTTCATTTGGCTGAAAGGACTGTTTGAGGAGTAGTTTCTTTTTGCTTTCCACTCCTGATGTCCGCAATACTGAGACTACTCCATCCCATGGTTACTGTTGGTGCCCAGTTAATGTTGCCTCTGTCATATAGTGGCTTTTTTGCCTAACGTGAAAAGATAAAAATGGCCTGTTTCCACATCAAATTCTTTAATTTTTTTTATTACTTTCTCGACCATATATATATATTTTTTATGGTCTTTATCTAGCTAGTCAAAATTCATTATTTCGAGCTACCAAAATCTGAAGAATGCCTGTCTGAAGGGCTACCAGGGATGCAGAAATTTTGTGGAACCTTTATCACCGATATAACAACTACATAATGAGAGGGGCAGGCGACAAATTTACAGCTAGCTGAATGTACTTGGGATGAAATACATCATGAAGCAGATTACGGGTTGATGTTGGGGCAGCTCGGTATAATAGACCACCGAATGCCCCCAGGCAAGTGCTGCTTTCGCCATCTCCAGAAACACCTCCCACAAAGGCTGAGAATGCTACCAACATCTCCCAGATACAAAGCTGGCTTTTGCCTTCACCCGAGTGGACGGGTGATAACAACCTTGTAATGCCAAACCAGCTTCACTGACAAGACACTACTGAAATTAAGATAAGATGAAATTAAGGCTAAAGATGATGCAGTCACACATAACATACCAAAATGACATTATGGTCTTGATGTTCCCCTTACAGGCAATGTCCCCTTCCACCTGGCATCCATCTCAAGCTTTACACCTGCCTTTCATAAGGAGACCACAGGTGTGTCCAGCAGTGTCCAACACATTCATGCAGTTCCCCTGGGGAGGTATTCTCAATCATTATACAACCCTGAGTTTTCCATTCCTCATGCCCCCACTAGTGCATCGTGAACCAGACCCCAATGCATTAGAGGTGCAACGGCACACAAAATTCACGGCACTCCGGTTTTGGGTTCGATGTTCAGTGCAACTTCTGCACAGCAGGGAAAAAAAATCTTCTCAAATTATTCAATATTAACACTGCAATCAACTAGGAACAGTTGAAAACCAAAGCAATGCATCTGTCAGTGTCTGAATAAAATGTAAGAGATGCTTATTAGTACAGTCAGTCCTCGTGCATTCGCGTTTCATGATTCGCGAATTCACAGATCCGCAAAAATTTCATTGGAACCGAACTTATACTGAAGTCATATTTCGGGTTTAAACTATAGAAATAAGCACACATTACCATTTTTAGTGACTACCAAACATCCGCGAATGCTCCTCATTCTCGATGGGTTCTGGAACCTAACTCCGGGAATGTCCGAGGTCTGACTGTATTGTTTTCTAGTGAGTGTGGTCGCACATCTGTAGCGATAAACATCAATTTAAGCCATAATTATTTTGTTAGCCAGTTCTGAATTTCCTGGCCAAAGCACCTTGAATCCCATGGGAAGATTAACTTGCAGAGGCTGTTTATATTCGAATGACATTGTCTCAAATGAGTTAGCACATTAGATGCGTTTCCAACAACATATATCCGAGTCCAAATATATGCCTACCAAACCAAAAAAAGATGTACTGAACTGGACAAAACGAATATGTGTACTGTTACAGCCACACAATGCATGACGACCCCACACTTATCTGTGACCTTCACCGACCCCATACCCCTCTTGGGTTTTGGGTGTCCATTTTCCTTATGCTGATGCCAAAACTGCCAATTCTTTTCCTACCTGCTGTTTTTGTTAAACTCATCACCACTACTGTCCTCAAACAAAATCTTATCCCAACCTCCCTGGAGCCAGTCAATCGCATTATAGAGACGCTCCTCTACTCATGAACGAGATATGTTCCGAACGGCCATTCGCAACTTGAAATGTTCGTAAGTTGTTATTCACCATCATTTTAAGGGCATACGCAAGTACAAAGAAGTAGGATGCTAGGAGTACACACGCTAAGCTGCTGCGCGGTGGGGAGTAGCAGCCAGAAGTCGTACTAGTTGGAACTGGAGCGCAGAAAAAAAAAAATGTATACTGCGGACGGGAAATGGGAGCCCAACTAACACAATTTGGACTTAAAGATCCTCTTCGTTCGTATGTCTGAAAGTTCGTAAGTTGAACGTTCATAAGTAGAGGAGCGTCTGTATATGTATACATATAAACATGCATGTAAGTGCGCGCACACACACACATACTTTTTACACTCCAAGCTTTATACACCATAATTTTTAAGAATACATTCTACAGACTTATCAAAAAGGAAATCCAAAGTATTAAATGCAAAAGTACCTTATGATTTATGTTTAAGATATTGACATTTTACTGGTTCTAATAAAATCCTGAAGTAGCTCCATGCCTGCCGCCTGCCCAGCATATCACCTTCGGTGCCTTGTCAGGCCTGGAAGGGCTTTGAGAGGGAAACAGAGTGTCTGACAAAAAGAACAGCTGTGAGGCAGCACGCAGCAGGCCTAGCGAATGCTGCACGGAGCCGCAAACCTGACCCGGCCACCGGGGGCAGTGCGCCAACCTAGCCAGGACTGCTAAGCCACTGTACTGTTCCTTCACATTTCACATTGATTATGGTGCTAAAAGCTGACTTTTTATTACAGGCTTCCCTTATCCGGACTTTTAGCTGTTAGGCAGGAAACAGAAGATGACATTATCCAGATTGCAGCAACTTTGACAATATCAGAATACCGTAAACGCCTGCCTTTCATCCACTACTGGGCCGACTGAGACCACAGGTAGGTCAGCCTGAGTATCCCCGAATTTAATCTGCAACTCTCTGGTCCACTAGATTCTGGAGCTTCAGATGCAATATAACATTCTGCAAAGGTGCCTCCCTAGCTCCCAGCATACTTCCAGTTCCACTAGAATCCAGAGAGGAACATGATGTGCATTCCTGCAAATCCAGTGGTGGAACATTCTTAGGTGCCTTGTGATGATGACCACCAGGGTGAAGGTCAATCTGGAGAAAAGGATTTTCAGTGAACAGTCCCAGAAGGAGGCATTGCAGGAAGGCATTCCTCACAACACCTTTCCCACCGAATCCACGATGGACATATCCACAGCTCTCGTGTCAGTCTCTTTTCCAGCACATTAAAACAATATGAGAGTTTAGGGTTTGTTATACGTTCAGCGGTTTCAATGTTGATCATCCCAGTTCCACCTGATCTTATTCCCCATTTCCAATTTACGGAGGTTCGAGAGTGGTGGTGACTGAAAGTAAGGTTCCCTGCGGGGCTTTGGTGAAGCTCTTTGGACGACTGGCTTAAACAGCATCAATGTTACCATGTCGGGCATGATACTGTATGTACAGCCTGCCTTCTGATACTGACGTCCCAAAATGTTACGTCCTTCCAAGGACTTCATAAAGAGAGTCACTGACAGCGATCTCCTTGTGAAGCAGGGCTTCAAGACTTCCATAGCAATTTCAGTTGGTGTATTTGTGTGCTTATCTTCTGAAGGTGCCATTCGAGGTTCCAGTGGTGTTAAACAAAACGTTCTGTCATGATTTAAAGGATTCTATCCATGGTCGGATACCTTTGGTTATGTTCAATCGAGAAGCTTCACCTTAGATCCTGTGTCAGTCCTCCATAAGTGTTTATCCAGCACAGGGCTGTGGTGATTCTGGAGTCGACCCCACATAGCGGAGGGAATAAGGCGGGAGGAAGTCCATCGCAGAACAGACACACACACAATGACACACACTGTTGGTAATTTAGTCAGCAATTTAGCTAACTGGATGTTTTAGATTACAGAAGGAATGCAAAGGACTTGGAGGAAACCCATGT
Source organism: Mormyrops boulengeri (assembly GCA_026781065.1). Taxonomy (NCBI): domain Eukaryota; kingdom Metazoa; phylum Chordata; class Actinopteri; order Osteoglossiformes; family Mormyridae; genus Mormyrops; species Mormyrops boulengeri. The sequence goes on from JAODLD010000113.1 coordinate 24,918,065, forward strand.
AAAACATGTAAACAGCTCATACACAGAGTCAGGGAGAGGAGTCGAACACCTAACCTACTAAGCCAACTGACAACTACAAAACACGTGAAAACCTAAAGATGCCACATTGTCTTGCGTCCATTATAGGCGTCAAAACCTTAAACTGCAGCATTCCAAGGGTCATGACAGTGTGGCAGAAAACGCCGCCATCGCCAGATTCAGTGGAGGCACATAGAAATGCGGTGTCCCACTCGGGGCAGGATGTTGGCTTATTCTGCTTTCTGTAATGCAAGCCAGCTTTGTGTACCACAGTGTCACCGTTCCGTCCCAAGAGTTTCAGTCCCATCAGCTGGCTCCAAATTCCAAAAAGGTATTATTTAAAAATATGGTATGATGTGGACAGGAGACTGGGCCTGCAGCTTTTTAGGCACTGTATGTTAATGAACGGAAAGGCAACCGAACCCCCAACAACAAAGCCACCAGGTCTGGTTTTTAAAAAGGCACCTAAACACAGAGTTACCCTGAGCCGATACAAAACAGAAAGCTTTGACTAACTGCTGTGCACAATGTATGATGCTTACAGTTAAATTAGCTTATGGTTTATTAGGTGCACATAATGCAGTCAAGTATGTAAAAAGACCATGCAAAAATTACTATAAAAGACGACAGGTTCTCAGAATTGCAAAAATACACTAAACTTGTTACACTGTCATATCCAAAAATACTCTGTAAATTCATATTAAATGTGCAATGCTGCAATACATGCAAGCCAGCATGCGCCAGCTGCTTCAGAGTTACACCTGGATAGTGACACTATAGGTGACAGCTCATGAAGAAGCCCAGTAAAGCGCTTACATCTATGCCGCTCTTTTATCTGTAAATACTTATGCACTGCACCAATTTTAAATTTGAAATCGTATCTCCAACAAGTCAGGGGCTCATCTTCAAAGTAAACAACATAGCCTAATAATATTACCCGACAGCGCTCGTCACCACTGGCGTGTTCGTGAGAAGTTGCATGCCTTTGTTTCCAGAAGTCCGCGTGCATTTCCCTACATTTAAATGTTGTCTCAGCTGCGTAGGTCAGGTTCATCGTTCTAGGCCCATTCTGCCACCCCTGGCTCAACTAATGCACTTGCTTCAAAGTGAACGCAGCGTTTTTTCCAGCCAGTAGGTCTTTCCATACAAAAATCCGCAAAAGTAAACAGCTTTATACAAATAATCAGGAGGAAAAAGAGAAAACGCTCACCGTCTCTGCAAAGCCTCATTGCTTCGCGATTTTTCCCGCACTCTTTCAAACTTTCTTCAGATTCGGCACCTGAACGAGCGATACAGAGAAATAGTTAGCTTACACTTGCTGGTGCCGCACTATTCGTCTCTGGCGTTTCGCGTATCTTCAAACTGCACGTTATCTAAAAGAGAAAAATCGTGATCAGCCGTGCCCGTTAAGATGGTTCGGTTTAAAATGCAGACCACTCACCGTCGCTCCCGTACAATTTAGCAGCATCAATCCATTCGCTCCAGGGCTGTCCCAATGCGATCTCGGGACTGGGAAGAGATCTGCGCTCCCCCACGGTCGCCATTGCTGTGGAGCCTTCTCCCTGTTGGATTTGCTGCTGCTGCTGCTGTTGCTGCTTTGGCTGCCTGGCGGCTCTGCGCTGCTCCCCCCTGACGTCATCGTCGGCCCTTTCCGACATTCTTTCCGCTACAATGTAACAAAACGGCGATCTGCGCTCAAGCTGGTTAACAAGGGATCCCGCTGGACCGATTGATGCCGCGTAAACAGCGTCCCCCGCCCCACCGCCACCCACTAACACCACACCACCCGCCGCCCCCATTTGCGCCGCTCGGACGTCGGCGAGCCGTACAGCGGCCGATGTTCGGATGTCGCGGCCGCTTTGACAAATGACAGCGCTGCCAAGGTGCATCGCGCGATCGAGTATTGACGCGGTGAAACTTTACGGCACTCACCTGCGAAGCAAAGCCAACTTCGGAGGCGTTTAGGGTAAACGATCCGCATTTTACATTAGCGTCCATTTAAACCAATATCATCTAGCAGCGTCTTGGACTCGGTTCAAGAATTAAGATTTACATGTGAAAATGACATCTTTTCCTCAAGCAATGCCTCTTCACAGAGAAGTGCCATAAAACAACAACTGCTACGCGTCATTAATAAAAAGTTTGAAATAAAACCTAACTTTCCTCAAGAACACGCATGTCTAAGATGCAGTTTGCGGAACACATCGTTTTAATAAAAACATTTTACTTTAAATTTCATTATTTCTCGTTCGTTACTTGCTCGCCGGTAACATGTTTCCATTCCCACCGTCAATCAGCAGCCTATATAAACTCCTAATTCTACTAGTCAGAGCTAAAGTAGCAATAGAAGAGCGCAAAGATGAAAATGAAGTACAAAAGCAAATTCTAACACGGAGACACTATACAGAGAATTAATTAAGCTATAATATATTATAGTGCTTTTAATTAAAGTCCCGAGAATTCCAATATAAAATCCACTGAAAATCACCAAGATGCTTACATTTTGTTTTAATATATAAATTGGTAACGAAATAATAATAATAATAGTTTGCTGAACATAGTCAATGAACAGCGGCTTCTAAGTGTACAGACGCTACACTCCTTTAAGACTGATATCAACATGATAAGGATAATTATCATCGACACTAATAATAGCCATCCATACATCCTTCATCAACCACGTTTATGGGCGGGGCACCAGCCAGAGTACACCCTGCATACCATTCCAGCACATCGAATACACTAAAGTGGCTATACAATAGTAGTATGAACTAATAATGAAGTCATTACGTTCATTAAGCTAAAAAAACGAAACACAGGGTGGCTTCAACATGAGATCATTTGAACATGTAAAGGAACCAAGAAAAAAGCTTAAATATATATGAATTTGTTGAATGTATAATAGGCCTATGTTCACTGGCAATGATAACAATAAGAATGGTTATAGAATGATTCATCTCAAATAAGAAAAAAACATTCTGCAATATTTTTGAAACGCGAGCAAAGCTGTAGATCTCTGACAATCCGATCTAGAATCGCTGCATGTGGTGTTCTGTGCCGTCACACACCCTTAGCCTGGTCCAGGCTGAGTGGACATGGTTTCATGCCCTCCAAGGCTAATTAGTGTCTTCCCAGTTCAGAAATGCTGATGCTGCATTTGTGTTTTTAATCCTATAGTGTAATTTAACTGGGGGGGGGGCAGCTGTGGGATTTTACAGAGATTTCATCAAATTCAGAATCAATTAAAGAAACATTAAACAGCAATATGATACAAGATGGAAACAGCTATAAACAGATGAAGTCATGTCAGATCTACTAACAATCCAATGTGTGTGTGAAATAATAAAATCATCAGTGTAAGGAGCTGTTAAATTATGGTGACCTTCAAGCTCAGTTTAATAAGTAATGAATTTGCTAAATGATCACCACCAGCAAAAGTAGTCGGCTAGATTAAACGAATACAGTATCAAACAAAGAATGTAGGAAAGATACAAATAATTCGTTGTTATTTAGGGATTAATTCTATTCATTTGTTACAGACAACCTGCCTGCTCTGAATAAACCTGGCCACAGTGACCACAGGGCTGCTTGTTCACTTAAGCAAGAACCAGCAATCCAATCCAATACGTAGTATCCACTGCTAATCACAAAAGATACTAACGTTCACAGTTCAATACGCCTTTATTATACAAATTAATCTAAACAACTGTTTTTCACAAAGCAGATTTCGAAGGTTCCTTCAAGCAAACAACTACTTTGGTTATAATAATTACGTAGTACAGCGAAACTGAATCAATGGTAGCTTGTTTATGAAAATTACTGATTAGTCGAAAAATGTTTTAAGTAAGCTGTCTTATTTATCACATGATAAATTGATACTGTCAATTTAAAAAATCATAAAGCAAAAGTTCACCGAGAATTTTTTTTACTGTCAACCATCACAAATATTGAAGTGACGTCAAGAATGTGTACCATGTGTCTGAATGGTCATACACATTCTACTGCAGACATTTTGAAAAAACATAACTTTGAATTTGAGGGTAGTATATAATGCATTTGTTAGATGTCAATGCTACTGAGAAGTCTAAAATTGATTTATACTCATATTGGCCAAGTCATCTAAAAAGTCCTCAAATGATGGCAAAGCTCTATTAAACAAACATGTTAAAAGAGGCGGCTTAAGTACCTTTGTTGGTTTTATCCTGAAAAGTGCATAATTTTATTGCGGTTATAGACCTAGCTTGGAACATAACCAATAACGATAAGCCGAACAACACTGCCGCTGAGCTAGCTAGCTCGCCACTTAGCTCTAGCTTTGGGTAATCAGTCATTAACTGCTAACACCTTACCTGATTGCAGAACTTTGTCAAAGGGACTATATTTTCCCGTAGCTCCTTATTCGCAGAATGTAGCGGATAATATAATACTGAATACTGTAAATAAAGATCTAATTTAACGTTTTACTGACAGCAGAGGTCTCAACCAGGTGCTTCCATGCCTGTTTACCGGACTGCATTCTGGGACATGTACGTAACTTTTCCCGCACGCATTGCACGTCGATTGTGGTCAGCGAGCTAGTTACAGAATGGGCACACTGATGAGGCAACTGACGCCATTTTGGTTCTCGCTCTAAGAGCGTTGTGCACACGAGTCACATATAATTAGAGCCAACATGGTGGAAAATGTAACGTAGTTGCTTTACCTATCCACGTTATCAAAGAGAACCTTGGTTCTTTTCTGACACCACTTTCAAAAGCGGGGCGCCAACTAATGACTATTGACCAATTTGCCAGTGATTCCAAATGAGAAGAAGCAGGTATGTCCCAGTATGTTTCATTGTACAGAAAGACTAATCTACATATGAACGAAACATGAATATGAAATACGATATCCATCATATCACCTAGCTCGTCGTATGATTTGGACTGTTCACTAGAGAAATAAAATAAGAATGCACTATATATAAAAAATAGTCCTACGTTACGATGACATCTTAAAACGTGATGATTGGTGTGACCGATGCCGATATTCCATATATGAAGTCGGTGTTTTTGTAACTGCTTTCAAATATATTTAACTAAATATCTTCTCTCTATATATTTTTTTTCAAGAAACAACTGTCGAAAGCTGTACTATAAAAAAACTATCCTTACTATTTTGTCACAGCTTTAATTTACAGTGATAAAATTGTGTTCGTTTTCTTAAATAAAATTACAATTGCGATTTACTTAGTTACATCTTATGCAGTTCACGTTTTTCATAGGTTCTTGCTTTATTTTTATCGCTTGTGGTGATTTAGTTAATGACTAGGCTTATATTTTTGTCTGTAAACATTTTTGTTTTATATCACACATTAATGTGTGTATTTGGGCTACAGTTTTGTTCATTAATTCGATTTTACTGTTTTACAACAGGGGGCAGTAATGCAGATAAATGATATCGAAACTCTACGGCCAGTAGAGGATATATTTGCACTTGTAGCGCTACTAAAATTGTGGTTCAGTAGGTGGCGATAATGTACTATATTTGTACATACTTTGGTTGATTAGATCAGATCATTATATTAAATAACTCAAATAGAAATCACAATACTGTATTGTTTCCCCCTATTTGAGTTACTGATTCGTTTTTTGAAAATCACCAAACATCGAAGAAACTTAAATCGAAAAGCTCCATCATTTTAAATTAGAAAAAATAGTGATGTGTATCCAGCACAACCCAAAGTATTATTATAATAATAACAAATTTTTAAAGCATATTTAAATAGCAATATCAATGATTTGAAAAAAAAAACCGAATCATCACTGTAATTAAGTATTGTATTGAGGAGAATCGATGTAATAAGTTGTTTCTTAACATCATATCAAAGAAATCGGTCTGTGAAAGAGTATCAAAACTTATTACCCATTATGGTGAAAAAAATAGCTGATTTACCATAAATACGGATGGCCGTAGGCTATTTTAAATAATATAAAGAAAATTAAAACTGAAGAAAGATACAGACATGTATTGATAATGTAATTCTTTCTGGGAATATGTTGATTACATTTGGAATCAAAATTTTGCAGAGAAACTTATGATCTCATTGTTCTTCCTGAATTTATGTCAATTATTATGAATCATTACAATTAACAATGAATACAAAGGATAATCAATAATGAAACAAAAATATTTTTGTTTTTATCTGTAGAATAGCACTGTACCTGGACTTTTATCTCATTATCTCCCACATCACCAAAATAAACTGTCTAATCTCATTTTGGTTATAATGCCCATTATATAATTACTTGTTAATTGTAGGTGGCCACACATCAGACCTCACCTTGTGCTCTGTTCTGGTGCCTCAGGAGTAACATTTCACAGACACGGCCCAACGCCTTGTTACCCCATAAGTTCTGCATGACTGAGGTGTGGGGAAATGTTCCTAAGCAACCTCTTACATTCCTCTGGGCTGGACACACAGCCAGTTTACTCAAAAGCTGGCGTTATTTGATCTCCGGTGCTTAATCCATTTCTTGGAGTGATGCCAATACTATAAATGGGCTGTTATTGTGCAAAGCCACAGGATAAGAAAGGTACAATCTTCTAAAAATAAATTCTTGTGATAATATTGGAAACAGCAGGTCAATAACAAAGCAGAGTATAATTTATTTCCACATACAGAGCCTTTCAGGGTTAACAACTCCAACATTTTCTCAAAGGCATATTATTGATTCTTGCGGAAAGTGTCAAACTTGCATCACATTTTGTGCATTGTATACTATATACAGTAAAATCCAGACTTCAAAAAGGTGTGTAATGAATAAGAAAAGAGATGTAATGGTCCACAGGGACCGGCTCGTGGTTTATCACGTTGGTCCTCAGTAGATGGCAGTAGTCATTTAATGAGCTATGAAGAACCGCAGTGTTTCATATTAATGAACATAAACCATGCACAGTATTTAAATGAAACAGGGGCTATCCAGGCTAACAGCTTAAGCCAAACAATGGCCAAAACTATTTAAAATTTAATTGCACTACTAATTACCTCATTGACACTAATAGCCATAATTGAAACCCAAGGGTACATTTACATTTCACAGTGGACTAAGAGAAAAATAATAGTCTTACTTAATTTTACACACAACTTGTGATTAAAATGAATGAAAGTCAAACTGCTCCAACCTCACTGATTGACTTCAGGCCACCGGAATGGCACGTTAAAAGGTAACGGTATCGCTATTTATAGACACCATAAAATGATTAAAAAGGCGGTGCCCCTGTGGTGTGTTGGAGTGTTTTATTTTCCCCATGTTCGTGTGGTTTTCCTCCAATTCTCCAGCTACCTACCACAGTCCAAAGACTTAAACAATGTCTCTAGTACCTAACATGTTTCAGCTCAGCAAAACTGTGTGCTAAATAAACTGAAAGATGGATGGATAGACAAAACTATGTAAAATTTGGCCAATATAAAAATTTCAAATAATGTAGTTAACAAAGGTGTCTGCACCAAATTCAATTTATATGTGATATACTGCTTAGGGAAGATGGCAGATTACATTAAATAAGCATATCTGCAGGGGGATACTTAAAGATTGCCAAAATAAATCACTTTGAGTGTATCTGTGTGTGTGTGTGTGTGTGTGTGTGTGTATTATGTTGATATTACATTTAGTTTTCAAATTATGAATCAATTATCACCATA
>JAODLD010000113.1:24955931-24977036 GCA_026781065.1 Mormyrops boulengeri
AGATTTTTTATGTACTGAGAAAGAAGTCATATACAATGCAGCTGAATTAAAAAAAAAACTGTTATAGAAAACCTGATTTGTTAAAGTATACAGCCATAGTGCTGCATAACACCTCAGACACATTGTGTGCATTATGGAGAGTCTTAAAAGGATCATTTGTACTGCCATAGAACAGCCGTTTCCATGGCAAAGATGCATCCAAACAGGCACTATATGAGACACTGACTTTCAGAGGACACCCAAACTTATCAAACACTGCTGGGGTCACACTCAGCAAGATTCCTAGAATTCAGCTTTTGCAATGATGTCAGGTAGACAGAGAAGGCACACTGATATAACACCGATGGGCTTGCAGAGAATGGAATGTCTTTGTGCTTCTGCAGGCTAAGAAGTGAGTTTATGATGGAATTAAGCTCAGTTTCCCTCTCTGCATGATCCCTGGTTGGAGCCTTTCTTCGGATACTTGCTAAAATGATCTGCTGCATTCAGTTTCAAGAAAGGATAGCAGATACTCTGAGTGCCAGAGTAGATGCAGTCACTGTTTTCATTATGAATATTATTTTGCTGCCACATCTTTACTTTTACGTCAGCTGATTTAAAATTTAATCAAGGTTTTTTTCTAGATCAAACACAAGTCGCAGATTTTATGCAAGGACGCAAGCACAAATAATCTTCTCAGGCTACAGGTGCCAGCCCCCGTTTTATTTAAAGATAAAAATATGGCCGGAGGCACAGAAACTTGTCAGATAGGTGCAGGAATCCAACAGCAAGCCCCCTCCTGGTTCTGGTTAGAAGTTGCTCTGTTCCATCATGCGGAGATCGCTGCATACAAAAGAAAGCTCAGCCTTGGCTGACCAGCAAGTGCTGCGCTGAAGGCTCCTCATGTTAAACACAGGTTTAATATACCGGTGACGCTAGCAAACAAACAGCACACAGACGTGGAACGTCCTTGTTCTGCACTGATTAGCTATTTTTGCTCCTGTAAGCCACAGTTTGATGGCAGATGGCATTTTCAGTTTAGCTGCAATTTTTTTTTACCTCATTGCATGCCTTTCATCAAACCTTTTAATTAAACAATCGCAGATCGTTTGCCAGCCATTCTTAGACACTCTCGTGATTAAATGTCACCGTGTCGCACTTTTCAAAAGCAATTGAGAGAAACGGCAGAGAGGGTGGGGTGATGTAATGTCACCCAGATGGATCGGTACTCTTAGAGCTCCTTGCCTTCTGGGGGCAGTCACTAACATGACAGGCGCCTACCACAAGTCACCCTTCTTAAAAGGAGAAGTTCACAGAATAACACAACTGCCAAGCAAAACTGGGAAAACTGGAGTTACTGGGGGGTCCAGGCAGAGGGTTGCCAACCTATGACCTCTACTGTAGATGTTAAATGCTTGGGTGGTGATTTTCCAGGGGAAATGATTTCACAATGGAGGAGATAAAACATACCTCCAAATCAGCTTTCTCCAGATTCTGGCAGTGTTTGGTCTTCCTAGAAGATGAAACAGAACCTCAAACACACCAGGGGGAAGATAAGATATCTATAAGAGATCAAACATTATATACCACAGGAACTAAATACTCAACGGACCCATACACATGCACATTAGCCTGATATTTGTAAAAGTGTATTTAAACCTAATAAGATCCTTCACCACTAACAATCAGCATAACAACAGGTGATGTTCACAAGTTTCACAGAATTCTTACATGCAAGCCCTTCTGCATCACGCATGCTTTGACAGCCCTTTCTGTCATTTGCCTTGCTTCACACTGAGACACTGTTAGGCATATTTAAAGCCCGAAAGACCTCCCTCCCCTAGCTATAAGCACTCCAAAGAGCCTTCAAACCAGGCTTTAATAAGGCACAGAATAACTCCAGGTACACGTTAAGGATGTTGACAGAGGCCGGTGATAAACTATCGTGGTCTGTTTCGCAGCCTCTCCTCCCCCTTATCCTGCTGCAACTGTCCTGAAAACATTAATTAGCATTTCCTAGTGTGATGACTGTGCACTGATCTCTATTAGAACAATCTCATAAATCAGTTGTTCAATGGGTAATAGCTTTGGAAATACTTAAAGTGGTTTTTGGGGAACAAGTGGCAAACTATCTAGGGCTAACGTATCTGAATATAAAAGAAATATATATTGAAATAATTCAAGAACCAATAAGGAAACAATTTTAATGCTAACTCAGAGTTAATCATATCTTGAATCAAACTCTGTTTTTGTTATTATCATACACACATACCTGGATTTCCCTGTGGTAAAAAAAGAAATCAAGGCTTCATGGTTAAATGAACACTGAAGAGATAATTCCTATCTATAACTGAGCACACTAGACATACAGAACCACGGGAGCAAAACAGACGTTAACACCTTTAGGGGTTTCTCTGCCGTAACAGCTACTGATAAGCAGTGTCTCCAAGAGAAACCGTCAGTTCATGGATTGAGTCTCACTCCAGATTGCGCTCAAATTACATGGCTGCCACCCTCTGACAATAACAGGTACTGCATGGTATTTCATCCATATTCATTTGAACTGAGTGACAGGTCAGATTAATTACAAGAGAAAACACGTATAAAACAGAGACTTTGATATTTCTTTTAATTTTATTAGCATAAATAATACATACAATAACTAGATCTCAAATATCTTATCACTGGGATGTAAAATAGACTTTTAAGTTATTATTTTCCCACACGCTGCAGACCGTTATTACCAGGCATTGTTTGTAACCCTGTGTCATGCCATCACTGTACAACATTTTGTAGGAGGCAGAGCTGCCATAAAAATGGTCACATGAAATCCAGTACTGGTGAAGAACAGCATGGAGGGATAGTTGGCAAGTTTCTTCCTGATGATCTGACTGGTTCTGAGATAAAGTGACAGCAAAATGATTTACTGTCCAAAAAGGTGTCATGAAAAAAGCAGGAGACGCTTAGCAGAAGATCAGAGACATGCTAACCTTAAAGACGGACATCTGCTGCCACATGTTTTTAAATATTATTTTACTTGTTACAATAAATAAGATGAGAGCTCATTTGATGTTTCACCATCATTGCTCTAAATCAGGGTTATTCAAATCGCAATTCTCAAGGACCAAGCACTGCTGATTTTCCAGCCTTCCTTTACCTGTGAGCCAGGTGTGAAACCTCTGGCCAATCAGAATCAGTAATTATTAAACTACCTGGGAGAACTGAAAACACAGCCTGGATTTGGAATCAGATTTGGGGTCAGATTTGAAGAGCTCTGCTCTAAATCAGTGTTTCCCATCCCAGTGCTTGGGGAACCCCGGACAGTCCACATTCCTCTCAGTTCCCAGCACACCTGTACCAGGTCTTCGGTGGTCCTGATGGCTCATGCCATCACTGAAGAGCAACACTTAATGCAATAATTTGCTGCGTATATTCAAGGTGAAATAATTGCGTGGCTCTGTGCATGTGTTGGGGGGTGGGGGGTTAGGGTTAGACTGGTAAGAGGTTGGGGTATGGGGATGTCATGTGACAACGGGAAATTAATTTCATTCTGTAATGGTCATGTGGGTGAGGCCTGCTTATCGGTAATTAGGCCCACTGACTGTCTCCAGTCCATCTGCTTACTCATTGCAACAGCCACAGCTTTCTTCCTAAATTGCACAGGCAGGCCGGCATAACGCCCAACAATCCTGAAGCGTCATGGGAGGAGGACGTGTCTCCAGCCCCCCCCCACCCATCGCCATGGGCCAAATGCCGGGCTTTAATTAATGATGAGCTGACATGCACGAGTGAAATGGTGTCAGACATGTCCTGAGCATTCAAGTCACAGGCAGGGCCAAAGCAGGGCTTGTGCGGGGAGGAGGCAAGATGGGGAGGTGTTTCTAAAGGACTGCAGTTCGAGGGGAGTTAATTTTATATAGATGATTGACAAATAATCTATTTATAACTAATGAATGAATGCATTGATACTTCTGATGAGGTGCTTTGGACATGCTTTTGCAGAAAACATTCTCTAGTCTGGATTACTTATCAGTGGTATCTACACCAAAGGGCCAGTGAGTGCCATAGACTAGTTTATAATGACGGCATCCTTCTCTGAGAATAGGGAGGCGAGCTGTCAGAAAGGGCCCTATTAAGAGAATGTTCATTTACCACCGTCTATCTCTGACACACAGTAAATTTGAGTTGAGAGGCTGGAGGAGGGCTTGGCTGCTGCAGGGCACCGCGTTCCATTACTGCGGCTCTGGCGGTTTATGGGAAGGACCTTTAAAAGCAGAATCTGTGAGCTCCACATTTTATTAGCTGTCAGAAGCTCGGGTGGCACGTTTCGGTGAGATGAGATTGCCCCCAGAGGTTAGGGTGCCATCATTTCCTCGCGTTACTATTCAATTGTGAAGCTGCCACCTTTCATGAGTGTATTGAGTCCCGTCCCATGATGCAGAGTCTGCCAGTTTAACCGAGGGTTTACTAACGCCGGCCGAGATGGAGCTCAAAAGAAGGGCCTAAGCTCTGCACTGAGACGTAAAGAGCAGTGGAGTAATGTTTATGAGGCCTGTAATCTGTCTGGGGGGGTCACAGTACATCCGGGTTTTCCCAGACACATTCTCTTTTTGGGCCCCTGCCCAGGTGTCTGGACGGTTTTTCAAACATTGGCGATTTGTGCAGGTTTAGTGCTGCGACCCGCATGACCCAGTGTCGCAAGTTGCAGCGGACTACCAAGAAGACAAAGCACCAATTTTCAATATATCAGCCACTCAGTATGATCACACAACATTTGCAAGGCTCGTGCACATTTGCTTGAAAAATTAAACAATACGCAAATGCCTACTGCTCACGAGTAACTTCCAGAAACTATTGCACTTTGACTCTTTACTTTTGTTTTCATGTGAAGAGTAAATTGCATCGTTTGCTTGAGGTTTAACAAACTATAGGTTAGCGTTTCATAACTTTTGTTGAAAAAGACTTGCATACATGTATATTGTGTCATTTGTGTGTAGACTGTAAAATGAAAGGTAACTGTAACGTTACCATACATCTGGATTTCCCCGGATGCGAATTTTCATTTTACAGGGTGGTTAGGGAAAACTCATTAATATTCATGAGAGAAGCCCTGCCTGATTGCTCGTGAAAACTCATTAAAGTTCTGATCCCAGGACACATCCTCTTTTTCATCTCACCAAATATGCTAAACCTAGAGGGGCAGAGAAGGCTGGGGATTCGATTCTCACTTCTACTCCGTGTGCATGGTGTTTGCATGGTATACCTTTCAAATTTTGACTCCTTGTTAGTCCTGTTTAATCTTGAACTTAGCTGCTCTCAGCACCCAGCATGGGCTATGGGCATGAGGCACCATAGATGCAGCACCTAACTGAGAAGACCCCAGGAGGCAAAGGTGTGGAAGGAAGCTGAAAATCACAGCTGATTCTGTTACTGCTGGTCAGAACGCCTGGTCATGGCAGCTTTATCGCCTTCTTTTTATCATAGCACAGAATAAAATATTTTCTGTAGGCACGATAAGAATAAAATGACTCCCAACACAATATGCATCCATCCATCTTCAAATTCCCAATGTTTTTCCCAATCTGGTCCTTGGGGACATGCCGACAGTCCATGTTTTTGCTGTGTTGGAAGGGATCAAAAGCATGGACCATGTGTGGGTGTCCGATGAGTGTGTCATTAGGCCTGTTTCAGGGGGGGCCTTAACCTCCCTAAAATGTTTTTTAGCCCCCCCCCAAAAAATTTTTTATATTTTTTGCCTTAAGTCATGAGTAGTCATAGTAAAGATTCAGCCCCCCTATCCATTTATTTCTAACTACTTCCCTTAGTCCCCAAGGACTGGATTGGGAAACTCTATTCTAATTGTTTATCCTGGGCTGGGTTGCAGGTAGCCTGGCACCTAGTATGGGGCATGAGACAGGGCTACACCACCAGGGTTATGAACCACTCCACCTTGGACCTTGGAGTTTTTCCTTCCTTCCTTCCTTCCTTTCTTCTCTTCTTTCATGTAACATTCTGTTTCCCTGCAAGTGTGGCACCAGCATTTCACTGCGTTCCTCAGATCACATGGGACAGTAAAAACTTGAACTTGAATAGTCCCGCCTCCAAATAAATAAATGAATGAATGAATAAATTCATCACTCTCTTCAGACTTATAGCCATCTGGTCATGGTGCGAAAGCTCACTAAACATGCTCCATATACTGGTTCCTACTGGTCTGCATAAAAAGCACTCCCGGTGCATATGCTCAACTCACCTTAATGCCTTCCCTCCCTGAGGGCTCACCCAGCATGTCCGTGTGCCCATTAAGGAGAAACACAGAGCCTTCTGGAACAAATCTATATGTGCAAACATGCGCACAGAGGGATTTAATGTAGAGTACCTATTTTTATTTGCAAACCATCCATCTTCCAGCCACTTATACTGGACATGGTTGGGGAGGGGGGAGGAGCCTATCCAATGCAGCTCAAAGAACAAGGCAGGAAAACACACCTTAGACCGGATGCCAGCCTATTGTCTGGTGCCCAGTGATGCACAATTACAGGGCAGGCAAACTAGAAATGCCATCTAGCCTGACTGCGTGTTTCTGCACTGTGGGGGGAAAACCAGTGATCCTGCAGGAAACCCCAGTAAGACACAGGAAAACTACACAAACGCCACACACCCAGAGCAGCAGTCAGACTCAAACAGCCTGGGAGGTGTAAAGCTGCAGCTCGCTCCTCCATGCCACCTTTAAGGCAAGCCACTTTCATAACATTAAATATTTTTTTAACTTTCACGTAATGACTATTTCCTTGATTTCATTTGCTGTAAAAATATAACTGCCAATAGAGTTGGCAGCAAATTACGAATGGGTCAGGAGTGCATTACTAAAGCGAATCTATGAGAGCCCCCATTATTAAGTAGCTCTTTATCGAAATTGCTGTTTTCAAGTCTGCTCCTAATGTATAGAAGCCTCTCCTCTATTCATCTACAGTGAAAGCATGTGATGGCTGATTCACCACCTTTTCATTGCAGTTTCACTCATTCCCCAGTATATTACTGCCAAGTGTAAAAATAGCCCACCTACCATTGATGACAAAATGCATACAATATTTCTCTTTCTATATTTCTCTTGCTACAATATTTCTGTCTTAGTACCGTAATACAAACATTTTAACCCTGGGAGAAAAATGGACAGTTATGATCTGGATGGATCTTGTTCAAATAGGCTTAAAAAGACCATGTTTAATCAAGGATGAGCTCATTAAAGAAACATTAATTTAAACCATTTTACATGAACAAGATGACTATGGTTCACTATTGTAACATGACAACACCGTTGGTTAACCCAGGAGCAGCAAACAGCTCTGACTTCCTGCTATTAAGAGACAACAGCCTGTGCTGACTGCTCCGGAGAGGATTCTACTTATAGTTACATAATTCATTTAATCAATTAATTCCTCCAGTATATTTGCAGGAGATGACTTTATGTATAGTGAGCCATAGATATGTCAGTAGTTGATCCAGTACAGAGTCGTGGGAGACCTGGATAGCTGCACAGTGCCCAAGGCTGGGGTTCACCCCGGATGGGACGTCTGTCCATTACAGGAAACAGGAAACGCTCGAAAGGCAACTGAGAAATGTAATTTCTCTCAGCTGCATGCTTTTGGACTATAGTAGGAAGCCAGAGAGTCTGGAAGTCTCATGGAAAGAATATGCAGAGCCTTCAAAAATCGTGAGTTAAACTGAATTTTGATTGATACTTTACGTGCTATTTGCACAGTTACCGAAGTACTAATTAATGGAAGCACTGGGATTAAAAAAAACTGCTGCCCCACAAACCCATCAGCCCCTGATCAAGGTTTAAAGAGAACAGACAAATATGAAATTACGGAAATGACATATAGAAAGAAACACAACATATAGTCCTTTGTTTATTAATCACACTTTTTTCCTGCTTGAAAAAGCATTTGTCAAAATGAAAATGCTACACTTACTGGTACCCAGATAATACTAATCTGGTAGAATCTCTTTTTATTTGAAGTTATGGCTTAATTAGTGCAGTGACCCAGTGGCCGACACTGTTGTCCCACACATCCAGGGTTTGAGGGCTTAAATCTTGCCTCCGTTCTGTCTGTTGCAGTGTCTCTGTCTCATTGTGTCACTTCTCTGGTCTCCCCACATTGTGCAAAGACATGCAGTCAGGCAAATGGTGTCTCTAAACTGCCCATAGTGTATGATTGTGTATGTAAATATATGCATGTATGTCCATGGATGGGCATTCCAACCTGGGCGTACCCCAGCCTTTGTGCCCTGTGCTGCCTGGGAAAGTCCCCACATACCCTCATTACCCTGACCAGGATAAGTGGTTAAAACAAGGGTGGGCAATATTATCCACAAAGGGCCAGTGTGTATGCAGGTTTTTGGGATAACCTTTAGGTCAGCTGTTCAAACCCAGGTGTGTGGACTCTTCAGCCAGTCATTCCTCTTATTTGTAATCGAATTAGGGAGTTGCTGCGAAAACCCGAATATACACTGGCCCTCTGTGGATTAGATTGCCCACCCCTGGGTTTGAAGATGGATGGATGATCACCAGTGTAAGGTTGGAGGCCCCAGAGGGATTCTAGAAATCCATGCAGGACTCAGAGAATGTAGATAATGCTGAATCTCCGTGCTTAATTTCACTCGCAGAACCCAGACAAAAGCAGCCTCCATTCTCCCGACGGACGATGGCCGTAAGAGAGAGGCTTTCGCCACTGTGAGTAATGCCAAACCTGATAAACTTGGATGGGTATTGTTTAATTACTGAAAAGTCAAAATGCCAGATATCCTAAAAAGGATTAATGGGAGTACTAAAACACTGGCCAGCATTCAATTAGATAATCAGACTGGTTACACTATTTACTGTCATCAGCAGAAATGTGGATCAATATTGATATGAGACGTAAGGAATGAGCACACTTCAGAGCTTAAAGAGAATGATGATGTAATCTGATCAGCAGCTGGCTGTCTTTGGCTGAATACACGGGTAGCAATGCGTTTCTGAAGCCTGGTTTCTTCAGTGTAACCCATCACTAGGAGAATGGTTTTATTGTGACTGCCATTGCTCTCAATATGATTTCTAATTGGGCAATAGAGAGCCAAGGCTTCCAAGCCGGATGCGATCGTGCTGCTGCGCTAGTCATCAAATCGTGTATCCCACATCCAGCTGGCTACTTTAATAGACCATATTGGTTCAGACCAGCCAGTTAATTGAAAGGCTTTCCTTTAACCAGTGCTGATGCTGTCAGTCTGCGCTATCTAATGGTAACAATAATCATCTCAAGTATTTCTCAGCTATTGCAATTGAAAGCGGTGCCAAATATCAGTGAGCACAGAGGCTTACCTTACCTTCATTTCCATAAGTCAATAATAATTAGAATATTAATATTAATTAAAAATGTCATCATACATTAAGGCATACCAAAACCCAGGCCTGGCAATCCACAGATTTCATAGTGTTCTATATGCACAGACATCACATAATGTACACAATCAAAATTAAATGACGTATGTTCTGTCTCAATTCAACCTACTCACAACAAGTAACAACATCTATTACAAGAGTCCAGTCCAAAGAAACCTGAAGGTCGCAATCTTGCTTTGTAAAGTCAAAAGAACACTTCTTCAGTGTGAAGACAGAGGGCTCTCCTTAATAATTTTTCATCAAGTCTCTGACCTATAAGGCTGTAAGGATCTGTACAGACATGGGAATCCTGATCATTTAATTAAACTCAACAGTTAAACTCAAGCCAAGTAGCAGTTATTCAAATGAGACCTAACCATTCTGAAACACAATGACAACTGTCCCTCTGTGAAGTTGGTATCCATTATGCAGAAAAATTGGTGTAGATCTTGAAATGGGTACAGAATGTGATTTGGCACCACCGAGCTACATAAAATTGGCTTCCTTGGGTTTGCCGAGTTTTCCAGAATTTTCATTTTGCATAACTGTAGAATGACCACACTTGCATTTTGTGTTTCAAGTGAAGACTGAGTTGTCCAATGAGATGCAAACAGCCAGTCTTATTCAGCAAATAAGATATATAATAAACACACAAACAAACGCAAATAAGTTAGATAAATAGATAGATAGATAGATAGATAGATAGATAGATAGATGCAAGTACTAATGCCACATATTACTGCACTTTATTTAACTACGTAAATGAAGTATATGTTTTTTTCTTCTTGCTAAAATTATGATCTCAGGAATATTCACAGTTCTTATGCAGGAATTATATAACAACATTATATGTCATCATATACAATTTTTGGTTACATCCACAGGGTGGCAGTTGTGTGTAGAGCAAATCTCGGCACAGCTCATGAGCCGCATCTTGTCTCCTTTTGCTGCCATTGCTCCTGCTGAGGGTCACAGTTAGTACGCAGCATGTCTATCCAAAATATAAACCAGTGATAGTGCTTCTTCATCAGCCCACTTAATACTCAGATACTAAAGAAGAAAATATACCAGCAAGTCTTTGTTGGATCTAGTATTATATCAATATCAATCATTTCTGTAAACTACTGTATTTTACAAGTTTACCATACATTAAAAGTGGAAATATTTAGCTACCTTTTATTGATTCATTTCCAGACTTTTTCTTCCAACCATGCATAGTTCACGCGTGGTTTTCTTTTGCTTACGAAACCTATGAAGGTAGGAGCAGATGCTCAGTGCTTGAGGATGAGGATCATGGGAACCGTGCCATGAGCTCAGGAAAACATTTCCAGAAACCCACGCAAACCCTGTGGCTTCAGGGCCCTCGAAAGGCCTGAGCAGAAGAAAGACCCGACAAGACTGCAGTGAGGAGACTGAGGAAGCTGTAATGTGCAGTGTGATCTGCATGACAACCGCCATGCCCGACTCACAAGCTCTCCAGGCATCAAAGCGTGGATCGTAGATTGTCAAGACCACAAAGTCTTGATCTAGGCTTCTACTGCTTCTTGCTGTGCAATCTGTGTGGAACAAAGAGTGATTGTCTGATGAAAGGCTGCGTACATACATAGATTATAAATAAAATATTGCCATTGATTACATAAGAGGCCTATATCTGTGCAGTGAACTATACAAAACCTGATTTGTATACACCTTTATTGGTTTAGAAATTATTTGTAGCAGATGATATTGTTAGCTCCACTGGCACGTTCTTTTCACAGTGAACTTTGCCATTCATGCATTTTAATTCAGTCTAAAATGAAAAACTCTACTCTAAAGTTTCGGTCGGTAAACTACTTTGGGACCTTATTTCTTTCTCCTCATTGCTAAACAAGATACTGCTGTCTGCAGGTGCCTAGATATTTAAAATAATCAGGCCTCCATGGACAAAGAGACCTAAATCTGGAAAAAAGAGAACAAATTGAGATTAGAACGTGTTGAACTCGCAAATTTAGAAGCCGCTTTTGTGTATCATATTACCCAGTGGTTCCTTGAATTTATCCATGTATGTTTCTTAGTAAACAAAAAAGGTATAACTAAATCAATGCAGATAGCAGAGAATAAAACTGAGATAAACATGCACCCTCTGATTTAGGTCCAAAATATTAGGCATATTATGAATGGCTGATTTATAAAAATACCTTACTTGTTTATTTTGTGAAAATATTCCACAACAAACGTTCATGGGAACATTTTCAAGGTGAGGATAAGCATGACTTTCAATTGTTTATTTTGTCAGTCTGAGAGACACATGTCAAACAGCAGACTATTGTATGGTTCATCAGAGAAAATTAAAATACAAAATCCTGGGTCAGTTTTCCTGGCACAAATGGAGAAATCTCAAAGCAAACTTCAAGGTCAGAATAGCTAATATGGTTCCAGCAACAGGGGTACCTGTCAGATTTATTTTTTTTATTGATTGCTACTATCTCTATTATGAATTGCTATGGCAAAAAGACATTTTTTATTTTTCTGCGATAAAGAGCCCCAAAGAGAAGCATGCAACCAAGACAAAGGAACACAACTGTTTCTGACAGCTGTAAAATACAGCATATTCATAAATAAAGCATAAAGCATAAATTTACTATTTACTTTCATAAAATCAAGAATCAAGAAAAATTAAAGGTACATGGCCTTTCGGCTGCAGCAACCTAATGCTGCATACAGGCAGTCCCCAGGTTACGAACGAGACTAATTCCCTACAGTAGGTCTGTCTTTAAGTTGAATTTGTAGTTAAATTGCAAAAAGAGTAATACAGTACATACTAATAATAAGAATTAGTATTATATGGTAATAATAAAAGTAACTACTTAGGATAGTTTACAGTACCTCAAGCCAACGAACCCCGCGCAATGTTTTCACAAGCGTCACAAAGTAGTGCGCGTGTTGGCGATATCGAACAACTGAATTTAATCCTAATTTTTAATACAATAGGCTTCATGGGAGTCCGCTCATAAGTACAAGTTGTCCGTAAGTTGCTCGTTATTAACTCGGGGACTGCCTGTATTTCTGTCTTTAAAGGGGTCCTTGTGCCCTTGAACAAGTTCCTAAACATCAACTACTGAAGAAAACAGTTCAGCTGTAGAAATGAGCAAAGCATTGAATATCAGCATCAGCTGCTCCAATAAATGTAAAATTTTTGCATAAATCTGACATAGAATGTGATGAAACATTCATATGTCTTTAAAGTAAACTTGACCCAATAAAACAAACAAAATAAATAAAACAAAACAAATAAACCAACTGTTTATATTGATTAGGTGCCCCTGACTCTGTGTCCAGCTTCGTGTGTTTGGTTCTTTCTCAGCCTTTAAAACCCAAACAGACTCTGACACCCATTGTGACTCCCGGTTCTATTTATATCAACCCCTGCCTCTCAGGTTAAATTCATTGTTCTCACCAGCAGTTGCTTTATTTTCATATTTCCTCTCTCTTTTTGGTTAACCCCCCCCCCCCCCCCCACACACACACACACACACACACACCCCATGCTTAACGCCAGTATACCCAGCAAATGGAAAATCAGCCTAAATCTCTCATTTCATTCTTAATCCCCATGTCATATGATTCCATTTACTATGTGAACTGGAGCATTTCTCACAGAAGTTGATCCTTTTATAACAAGTTTAATATGCAAACAGTTTACCTGTCCTTTTAAAAATTGGAATTAGACAATGTAATTTGGCTAAATTAATGTTAATTGTTTCCTGCTTTTGAAGAACGTACAGTGCCTTAATTCATTTGGAGAGCAAATTGTTTTATTTGCAGAGAGCAATCACATAATTCATTAATCATGTCTGATACAGAGTCTTGCTTATTCATAACCCTACACATGGAATGTCTGCTAGTATCCTGCTTGTCCTGCTGAACTAATCCTACCGCTTCCTTCCCGAGCTCCAGCTGTGGTCTCTCCATGGAGACTTAATGTACCGTGTGCACAATGTTTGAAAGGAGGAAAAAAAATGGCATCCAGCTCATTTCACTGACGTGAGTTTTCCGGACGTTGCAGAGGCGATCTGAGTGGGACCTGGTGGATTCGCGTGTGATTCTGGGTGCCTGATGCATCACGGACAGCATCTGGCTAAGTGGCATGGCTGAGAGGAGCATAATGTGCCTGAGACATCGTCCGATGTGCTCGGAAACAGGGTCAATTCAAAAATAAACACTTAGACATGCATAATACCCAAAAATCTAAGAAGCACAATCAAAAGGAAAGTGGAACATGCATTTTAATTCTTCAGTGGCATTACCAAACTCCAGGAGCAGAAACAAAATTCCAGCTGTGCAACCACAGTCCTGGTAGGACAGGCAAAGAGCCAAAGCATTTGACACATAAGTAAACAAAAACAGAAATTAGCTGAGCAACAATGGTCCTGCCAAAGTGGGGGGAAACCGCAGCCAACTGGAGCAGGAATCTGAGCAAAAATCAAGTTGCTAGCTGCAGCTCTAGAAGAATTACGGGCAAAAAAGTAACATTATCAAAGCTGAGTTATTACCTGCCACGTTGGACAAAGGCATCTGCTAAAGAAATAAATGCAAAGGTCAAGGTCTTTAGAGTGCCTAGATGTTTATGGCTAAGAAAATAAATATGATGCACAACGTGCAAAGAATTCAGATTACAGATTTTCATTTATGTTGGTTAGATGCTGAGTGAATGACTCTCATTGAATTGCAGCAAAGGCTGGCGTAAATAACTTCTGGGTCCAGGGCAAAATCATTTCAACAGGGTCCCCCACATGAAGATCATTGTCTCTCCTGCCCCCTCCCTCTCTTCCCTGGTCCCCCCCCAACCCCGACACTTGGCCGAAGGGGTGCTGTATTCAGGTGGAGAGCATAGCCTTCAACTTGCAGTAGCAGGGAGCAGTGAGCGAGAGACACTGATTGACTTGCCTGCTGCTCCCTCTTACCCTTGCCTCTGCAGTGGCCCCACCTGCCCCCCTACGTCAGGAGATCCTACCAGCCTTCCTGCTTTACATAACGGCCTTCTTCAGTCTGTGCCTGCAAATGCTGCTGTGTGATCCTTTGTACTAAAAGCGGACACTTCCTAACGGGACCTGAATTTGGCCTGTTTAGGGCAGCACTGCCGCAGGGCAGGAGGCCGGGGAGGTCAGACCGCTGCAGTGCAGTGTGCAGTGCAGTGTGCAGTGCAGCGTGCATCGCAGCAGCACTAAGCAAAAGCTTCAGCTCCAAGCTGCATTATTGATGGGCTTAGCATTGCATCGTTGATGCTCTGAGAGCAGCGAAAATTTCTCAGAGATAATGAGAGCAAGACCAGCACATGTGACAGAGCTGGTATCCCTGTAATGAGCGGGAAGGGGACCAGCAGGGGTGCTAGGCGAGATGGGACTCTATTTTTAGTGTGGTTAGCCTGCTCAAAATGAGGCTCAAGGTGTAATTGACCACTAAAAACACTGATTCATTCTAGTTCTCAAAAAACTCAAAGGAGCATCTGCCAGAAATATAATCTGATAAGTCTCTTATCAAGAACCTCCCCAGTAAAGTAGGCTGAAGAATAAGAACGTAAGTGTCTACAGTGTTCCTGGCATGTCCAATAAAATAAAAGAATAATAATGTTAACTAAATGGATGTTATATTATATTACATTAAATGCAACATTTGGACTGTAATAACAAATTAGAAAGCATTTAAATTAATGGTAAGCTCAATGTTTCATAACATATACACATGCTTTTGCAGAATTTTACTGTAGAGATCACTTAATCTGTTATCCTGTTATGAGTTAGGCGCTTTTCTTCAAAATATGACTTTAAGGGATTATAATTAGATGAAGCGAATGAAACTTTTCTTGATTAGAAAGAGCAGAAATCCCTACTAATCTCCACTGATGTGTTACCCTCAAGTTTTCATATTCATCTTGTCTCTCTTTTTAGCTGCATAAAAATTATTTTCTGAACTGTAATGTTCCTCGATTTAGAATTATTTTTCCCACTTTCAACCTGTCAACAAAGTGCATTATGCATGCTTGTGCACTTACAAGGCATCTAACCGTATGATTTGATAAGTCTTCTTTTTTTTTTTTTACTTTTCCTGTGTGTGTAACATTTCAGTGACTGAGTGAAGGTCACTGTCTTTCTCTGGATACATACAGCCAACTGATCTAACAGCTTTGATGAAAATTCCCGAGAGAGAACTGATATCCAAGATCAGATGCATCATTGCCAGACAGCTGACTGCCCCTTGATGTCTAACTGTTTTAATATCCGATTCAAAGTTGTTCTTTTTTGTCGTCAGTTTTAGGAGAAAACAAATATTGAATTACTATCTGGCATGCAAGTATAAATAAAAAAGCCATTTTTTCTCATTTATCAATGCAGAACAGAATTAAGATGATCTGGTGTATTGTGTCATGTGATAATCCTTGAAAGACACACTGTTTCCCTGCAGTGAACTGCATTACACAGTCAGCCCAAACACACCTATGAAATATCCCCTGCACCAATGAATACAGTTGCACTGCAATGACTTCCCATACATTTTAGCAAGGTAGCATGCACTCTTAGTTGTGAAATACGTTTCATATGTAGCTATTGACTTGGTTCCTGGTCTACTCCCCCACTGTCCTCGGAGAAAAAGCTCTCTATAGACACAGCAATCATAAATTCCTTGACAGTCTTTTCATTTAACACCCATGCCGTCACAGACGAGTCATGTAATATTGCTAAAGGTCTACCAACATGGTCCTTAGGAGCAAGTACATTGTTTTCAGATATGACACAAAAAAAGAATAGTAGGAGAAACTGTGTCAATTATCTACTTCCTCCTTGTTAACTTGTATTGGATATTAACATTTTAGGTGAGCGAAATATTAAACTGCAGAACTCACGGGAGGATTTTATTAATGACTGTAGGAATGACAAAGTTTAAATGCAACAATTCTGAAAGAAAAAACACTGTAAATAAAAACAAAATTAGGCATTGTTCAGACATTACTTCTAATTCTAAAGAGGAGTAATGAAATTGGTTGAAGTATTTAATGTAAAAATGACAACCTCTTAAATGTCTGCTTAAAAGGTATTGCATATTTAATAAAATGGAGAATCGGAACGAAAGCCTTGTAGCCAATTTATTATAAACAATACACCCGATACTATAATTTTATAGAAGGCCTATATTTTATTTTAAGAAATAAAACAAAATGTCAAAACATTGACCATCTTCAGTCAGACTTAATTCTTTGACTAGTTGAGAAATTACATTACTTTTCTGCTTGGGATCAAACTCATTCAGGCTCCATACCGAAATCAAGAGGAAACAGATTTATTTGCTTGGAAATGTTGAAAAAGTTCCCTAAATACATTGAAGCCTCTTTGCGGACGGATGTGTTTTCACAACAGTCAGTATCTAAGGGCAACAGCGGAGGTCAAATAAATGTTCTCTCGTTCCTGCTGAGGAGTGCGATTAACACAGGCCATATCACTAGGGGTTTGCTGTTGCCAATTAAAAGATGAAATGGTACCTCTGTGTCTACTCTAAAGCAAACACAGTTTACTTGACCCTGAGTTGAAGTTAAAGGCTCTCTCAGTAATTCCAAACATGGTAAGAAATACCAAACAGCTTATGATGATCTCAGAAGATGTCCTTCATTTTTAATCTTAAGCTTTACTTAGCTTTAAAGCTGTTGTGTAAAATCGTGACATAAGCAGAAGTCTGAATGCCAGTAGTAAACACTAAGACCTATGAAAATCATTGCACAATTACTATAATTTCCTAATACAATGTCGACGTTAGGTGTGAAATATAGATGCCGAAGGGCATTCCGGACATTTGAGAAGGACAAACTACTAATTTAACACAAAAGGAGAAAACACAATATCACATTTATGTCGATCAATGTCTTCTTCATCGCTCCATAAGCGTATTCATCATAAGAATCACTATTATACATTGATCTCTTTTCCACCTCCTGCTCTTACACTTACTTTTATAATCAATACATATAACTGATACTTAAACAACTAGTGCATTTTTTAAATTTTACTTTAAATACTTCATTCAGAATACATAATCTGCAGTGTTTCCTCTTGCCCTACATACAGTATCCTTTCTTGCATGTTGCACTTCTAAAGAAGTATAATTACTGAAAATCCATAATAACTCTGTTGGCACAAGGTGTTATAGATTGTGCATCTTGAATTTATCATCAGGAACAAGGAAATCATCTGTTGCCCTTTTAATACACTGATAGCTGAACATTTTTCCAAATTAGACTGATGGTACTGATCTGGTTTTGGTGGTTGGTGTTATACTTATCATGGCTTGATAGAAGTGCATTTTTTAAATCTGTGTCCCCTTGATAATGTAGCCTACTTAAGCACAATGAGAAAACGGCTGGAACTAGTAGCATAAAAATACCTAATGCAACATCTGTATCATTTTAAGGTATCTGAAGAAACCAGGCCAGGCTGAGTCGCACTAAATTTAGCATCTGGGTAAGGCAACGGAACACAGCCTGCATGTGTAGGTTTAAAAAGCAGGTAGTAAATTAAATGTGTCGTGAATTTTTCATGAAAAGCCATCCTTTACGAATCCTTGGCCCTGTACATTAGGAGCAGGCTGGCTTTGACCCGGCACTCTCCCACTAGATGAGAACGACCCAGTAACAGCATTTAAAATGACACTGAACCCAGGACCACAAATAATCTCTGTTCTGCGTTCCTGTTTGTACTGAATTTCTGTAATGTCTCAGTGGTGAACCTAGAGCAGAATGAGCTGTATCACTTAAGCTTTTTATGTAAAATGGCCAAATTAGCGATGTAGGCAAACATTTGTGAAGCACACGAAACCTACAGGAATTAGAGCCCGTTTTGAGATTATTACAGGGGCCTGTTTGCTTCCGGTTTCTAATATGAATTTCTTGTGAAAATGTCCAAATAAAACTGAAATGAAAAACTTGCTCACACATTGAACCTTTATCTGGGGGCACGCGTATGAACCTGAGACATATTAATACACAAAATATGATTAGGAATATAGATATATGTACTTTTGCTGCCAAACCAGACTAAAAATAACCATAAGCAGTTGATAACTGTATGTTGTAGATGACACAAATCCATTGACCTGACCTTTGATTTTAACTAAAATGCATTTAATCATTTCCATACTATGTGTTGCAGACTTGAGATACCTTCATAATGCATTATAATCAGAAGTGGATAGTTCAGGTCTAGAAAGTAAAAATCTAGACCAGGTTTTGAGTTGAGAATTCTGACTCTTTATACTCAACTGGTTGGTTGCAACAAAATCTTGGTCTGAATTTTTACTTTCTGCATCTGAGCTGTCCACCTCTGATTTTATTGGTCAGCATAAGCCACTATATTGCATTACGAAGGTATTTATGCATTATAGATGTGAGCTTCACAGAGCATTCATAATGCATAATTAACATGACTGTAATGTGATATGCTTTTTTATAAATAGTTATGGCCATGTTTATAATGCTTTATGAATGCATCATTATGCATTATGAAGGTGTCTACTGTATAATGCGTTATACTTAACTGCTTTAAGTAAAGTGTTACCAAGTTTTTTTTAGCTGTTTAGTGCTCAGTCCTTTGTTTTGTTTTCCATCTTGTAATTATGAAACCGGAACAATGGCAGGCATTGCTATGAAATGGTACATGCTGCATGAATCATGCTGTGTGTATTGGGAAAGCATGGCAATGCTGCAACACTGCGCTGATTGGCCTTCTGCATGTAATTCGATCAGCTTTATGCAGCATAATAAGCCACAGGGGCCCCGCTTATAAACACTTATCCAGTGGACACTGCATTAAGAAGCTGCCCCATGTGTTTGCTTTATACAGACCAAATGGGAATTTCTCAAGCCCGGTGGCTGATGTCCCATGATTGCAGAGCATGGTCCTTGACAGAGCTAATCTCCCTGGGTGACAGGGAGCGGGATCAGGGACAGGGAGAGGGATAAGTTTGTATCCAAGCAGGCCTCAAATAGCTCATGCGGCAGTGACTGAAAAGAAAGCATTCTTCACTTGAATGAAAGACAAACTGGAGGAGTCATGGGGACGGTGCAGGGGGAAACACTCATGGGATAAATATGCAAAATGAATAGAGGTGTGCACAAAAATGAAGAGAAGGATTAGAAATAGAAAAAGGGTGATGATCTTGGTTGTGTGACCGGGTATTGTCCAGTGAGAGTAAAAAGCTCACTGCATTATGCTGGGCCAGTGCTGGTCTGTGATGTATGGTGGTATGCCTTCTAATGAATTCTTGGAGGGCAGAATTTCACATTTGTAGGCCATGAGGTTTTCAGTTACTTTTAATTTTTTTGGGGGGGGGGGGTGTTATGTTTCAGGCAGTTTGATAAAGTAAGGTACATTCGGAAGCAAGGACCCTATGGAAAATAACCTGATTTTAGGAGTCTTGAAGCCTGAAGGAAAAGGCAGAAATAAATCCTGTGTACGTCATAGCCGTGACATCGTTTATTGTCTTTTGGCAGTGTTGAAGTGCCTTTGTTTCCTACATCTTCATGTAGAATAACAAACTTTGATCAGCCTGACCTATGTGCAGCTCATAAACTGCTGAATTGTAAAAATGAATTGTGCTTTTGCACGTCTGCATTTTTTTCACCAGTAACTGCCTTGAACAACCAACGAAATAATTTGGCTGCCCATGCGTACATGCACATACATACCATACACCTTTAAGTGTACAGATCTGCTTTTTGGAGCTTTATGACAATAACAAAGCTAAAGAATGTCTAAAAACAAAAATGCCCAATCATTCTGTTATCACCCCATTACAATTTGGATGCACAAAAACAGATGAAACATACAGCTCTCAAAGTACATTGAGTGAAAGGAATATATTTTGTAATTAAATTAAAAATAGCTTGCAAAATGGACTGAGCAGACAAGCTGGAGGTCTATTTTGGAACAGTGGAGCCCAGTAAAGCCTGGACAGGTTTTTCCAAATAATATAACAACATACAGGCTGTGTCTTCTTCTCTAAAACTGGTGCATACAATCAATTTTGTTCTAGAGAGCAAAAGAACAGTTTTCACATTTTCCTTCGTATCTTGTGGCATATTTTTATTGATGTTATAGCTGTCATTCTGGAGTGTTCTGTGGGTTTGACAAAAATAAGCTTCCAACAACTGTGACAACAGCTTTTTCTTACGTCATTTTAGAGGATATTTTGTTTAATAAGCTGACCCCATGTACCAAAACCCCGTGAAATCCATGCAGAGAATTTACTTACATAATGTATAAGTGATACAGTACTGGCAGACCTCCAGTAGCACAGGTCACAGTCTCTGCTACCTTCTATTCACCCTGAGCTCTGTTTAATTTTGACTGTTTGTTTTTCTAGTTTTTCTGTCTTTATAATTTTGCCATATATGTAAATCAGTCAGTAATTAAACATTCTTTAAACTCTGAAGGATCCCACCCCCTGGAGGAAATTCTGTGCAGAATCTTCTCTCCCAAGTGTAGTATTCACCCATTATAACAGTTGTCAGATATTTCAGAGGTTCTGGAAGAGTCTCAGCCTGCTTCAAATAAATGGAAGACAGCCTGACAGTTCTTACTCCGAAAAATGTGCTTGGATACGCTAGGGGGGGGGGGGGGGGGGGGGGGGGGGGGGGGGGGGGGGGGGGGGGGGGGGGGGGGGGGGGGGGGGGGGGGGGG
>JAODLD010000113.1:24983143-24993163 GCA_026781065.1 Mormyrops boulengeri
CACACACACACACACACACACACACACACACACACACACACACACACACACACACACACACACACACACACAATAACACTCGCGAACTGTGCATCAGGTTTGTATGTAATAGCCAGGTGTGTATTACACTGACATTTTTTTCTGAGGCGGTGATGCATTTGCTCAGCACAGCAGAACATGAAACATTCGGTCCAATTCAATCAAGCATTTGGCTGAAGGAGAGTGGCTAATATCTTGATGTCTTCTGCTGGCTCTCATTGCTCAGTGCACTTGATACTCAGATATCTCTGTGTGCAAAAAGAGCATGACTTATGGCTGCTGATGGAATGGGATGTCACATTATTTCCAAGAGCTTCTCTTTAATTTTGGCTTTAATTGCTGAGTTTACTGAGTATAACATGCCTTCGATGGGACGGTTCCATCTCGTGATGTCATGCACCTAAAATCTTAATTAACAGTAGGATCTTTTTCCATGGGGGATGCACTTAAATGTTGCAACTACTGTAGAATATCACCAAATGTCAAAAGTAGAGATAAAACCCAAAGGTATTTTGAAATGAATTGTGTAAATTGAATGTTTCAGATAAGTAAATGTCCGTTCGTAATGCAGGAGCAACAGTACAATTGTCGTTTCCGCATGAGGTGTTGAAAGTCCTGGACCAAATTCAGCAGAGACAGCTTCTCCTTTTTTGCTCTTCCTTGCTGGCCATAGGCAGGGTAAAGAAACATGGAAAGGCTCCAGCTTCCCACAGTGTTCTTGCTCACTTGCTCTGCGTTTTGCAGTGCTTATTATCTGCTCTTTGCCAGAGTTCTTCAGGTTTGTTCTCCATAAATCACCTCAACCCCCATAGAAAAGAATGGAGAATCCTCACAAAGATATAATTACAAACCTGTGTGTGTGTGTGTGTGTGCACCCAGAGATCCTGCCCATTAAGTTCTCCTGCCTCATCCTCCATGGTTCCCCATAGGGGGCAAAATAGATGGTTGGATTGGTTCATTGTGTATTGTCTACACTGAGGAATGTAAATCCTTACAAACAGTGGAGCTCTGAGTATTTAATTTGCATGTATGTAGCCTGAGATGGGCAGGCGTCCTGGGATTGGCTCCTCATTCTCTGTGACTACGTGTTGGGAATGAGGTTGGAAGACGGATGCATGGATTAAGATCACTTATACTAATTGGTAAAGCTGCTAGCAGTCAACAGCTTTGAGTTTAAGGAAAATCGAGCTGTTGAAATGCATGTCACAATTTTACAGATACCTCAGTTAAGTTCCAGTCAAGCTTTATTCAAAGAAAACCTTTTATCCCTCCTTGGTCTTTCTGTTCGACGATCACTGCTACACTCCAAAGCTGTGTTCAGAGTCACAGAGGAATGGCTAAAAGCAGAGGTGGCAATTTCAGGTCCGGAAAGTAAAAATCCAGACCAGGATTTTGTTTCAACCAACCATTTGAGTACTATTTGACTGTGACTCTTTATGTTCAGCTGGTTGGTTGAAACAAAATCTTGGTCTGGATTTTTACTTTCTGGACCTGAAATTGCCACCTCTGGCTAAAAGTAGAAATAAATATAATCTGAAAAGCTTTAAACGCAGCAGCTAATTTGATACGAACAGGAATAATGAACGATTGGTCCACTGGAGAGGGCAAAGTCTGCTCACCTCCACAATAACTGATTACTCTGTTGGGTAAACCAAGGTGATACAGAAATGCAATTAGCTGGGCCTCCACAATAGCCCAGATGAGCTTAGACCTGACCGGTTCCGGATATTCAGCATATCTGTCAAACCCTCGGGACTCTGCTTTGACTCCGTTCCGCATAAGAGAATGTGAAACAGGTGGTGTGTCTCCAAACAGTGGGTTGGGGGGAGCTGTTAGTGTTTCAGTTGTCAGATAGTGAACCGTGCATTTAATCTCTTTTCTCTTCCTGCGTGCTTCTGTGATTGCCCTCTCCTATCTGTCACTCATCGATTCGAGTGGGAACACTGGAAATGAGAAACATGGCTAAGTTGGACTCCCGCGCCCCAGACGGCCACATTATTGCTCGTTATCTAACTGGGTGTCAGCATATTTGTACACGTTTTTCGGACGCTTTGTGTAACTCCTTTTGGGAACACATTTCCAGATTATTTAGCACTTGGCAAATGTTACAGACCATGCTAAAAACAGCATTCTATAACTGGACATTCCTAGACAAGCATTTTTTACAAACTGACAGATAACTAGGCTTGCAAATGCTGCTCGTAACGGTGGATAATTTGCTAGTTTAGTGAGTGTGGAAGCGAGGCGTTTCCATGCTACTGCGTAAAGCTCTTCCCTTTCCTCACATTGTTGGCTACGAGTTTGAGTAACTATCACCAGTTTGTCCCTCTTCCTCATCCGTCTCCCTGAGCGGATTCTGCTCTGGTAGTTTAAACATACGGGATGGAATTACATTAAGGGCTTCATTGTAACATGTTAGCGGCTCATCCACATTGACCGCATCGACATGTCACCATGAAAGGCAAAGTCATTCTCGCTGCGAACGGGAACTCATCGCGCTTCTGACAGCAGGGTAGCTATTAGAGGGCCTGCCTGTGATTCCAGAGAGCACTGAGGTGCTTGACCTCTATGGTGCTTTTTAGCCTTACGTACGATAGAGCTGAGTCACAGAGCTTGCCACCTTCTGCCAGGTATATGTACTTCTGTTCCCAGCAGGTTCCTCTATGATTCTTTTCCCACAATGCCAAGAGCCGCATTATTTCTGGGCCTTGTTCCTGTCGTGTTGGCATTTCCCGTCATGCCGGAGTGATCCTGCCAAATAAATAGCCTGAACACCAAGAGGACCAAACCAAACCCATGTGTCTTGCTGGCTTGTTCATTCCTATAAACCTTTGCTGACTGCCCCTGGAAGTTACAGTGGAAGAAGGAGTGAGACCAATAACTAGTGGATGGACAGATAGAATGTACAACTTGTTTACGGACAGAGTGCTTGCCCAGAGAGCTGTTGTTCATGGTTGTTCTTAAAGCCAGGGTCAGCCTGGTCGGGCAAGAATTTCCAATTCTCTATGTATGACCTTTAGCTGCAATGAGTTTCAAAACTTCATTGTTTTTTTTTTTAAAAAAAGAATAAATAATGAGTGGCTTGAGAAGTAGCTTCTCCGTCTTCACCAGATGCAGAAAAAAGACTGGTAGTAAACAGTGCAAGTGCCGAGGGACACCGAAGGCATGAGCTCATACTCTGTAGCAGGATTATTAGTGCAGTCCCACCTGGAATGTGACAAGGGGATGCATCTCAGAAGAGCCCAGCGGCATCATGGGATAGATGGCAGCAGCCGAAAGTGGTGCTGTCCTCTTGGGGCTCTGAGGGGTGGGGGTATTGCGGGGCTTAGTCTTTCAATTCTCCGTTTTTGAGTATTTCTCATCAACAGCTACTTTTATTGTACCTTCAAACCATTGTTTAACTTTCCATTCTTTCTGTTGAAGCCACACCAAACGCTGAAAAACGCTGCATTCTGTGGCATATTTATTAATACCTCACTGTTCTTCAAGGTTTGCACATTTTGAACTCTTCTATTGGCAATTTTTGTCCATTACGTAAGATGCTTTTGCTTCAAGAGGAACCTGTTTAAAATGATTCCCGAGTAACTTCATTATTTATTTTTGGGATGTTATGTTCCTGAGCAGGGAGCCATTTTAAAATAGGCTGTCATTTACTTTTGTGTTTTGTGCACCCAAATGGTTCTGAGCAACATTATGAGTCTAACTCTAAAACCTGACTAGGATCAGTTTAGTGTTTCAAGTGAAATGCTCTAAAAGAGGAATAAATCTTAAACTTATAAGATTATTCTATAAGCAGTGTTTGGTCTTTCAGTGCAGGTTTTTGATTTGTAGCAATATGGACAGGAATAAAAATCTAATGAATATGCACTTGCCCATACCCTGAGCTGCTAGATTCTGTCACTGATTTGTGGAACAACACAGAGTCTTCCCAAAATCCGTAGGGGATCCAATCTGTCCTCCAGCTTTTATGGAGGAGCTGCGCCGTTAAAATAGATCATTGCAACGTACATCCACGCTAAGTCAGCTACACGAGCAGCATGTGTCTTGCATACCAGTGGGCTAGTAACTGAGTCACTTCTCCACAACAAGCGTGTTTCTGTGAAGAATATTATGGACTTCCTCGGTACTTCGCAGTGTCAGTCAAGAAACTGTAAATTGTACACTGGAGTGTCTGTTCAAAAACAGGTTTTAAAATGCATGAATAAGCCGTTAATGCAGGTGATAGCTTATTGTCAGTCTTCCTAGCAGTGTGTCCTCCAACAGAAATGAGGCCCAGTAAAAGGCATGCGGTAATTCCGGAATTCACAAAGAGTGCCGTCTCAAAGGCCTCTTTCGCTGTGGCTAATGTCAGCATGAGTCCACGATAATGAAAAGACCTACCAAGAGTGGCCTGTTTGTTGGATATGGAGGAGGAAAACAGAACTGTTGAAATAATATTCGGTAACACATGATGGGGTACAAATAACTTTACTCAATTACTCAATTAGTACTCAACATTGAATCATGAACATATATAGTTCCTGAAAGAAATATATGAACCATCATGATTGATTAATGATGAACGAACAGGGGATCAGTACGTAACTAACACTTAGTTACTAGTTAGTTATTGCATGAAGTAAGCGTGTACTGCTTCATTATTTGTGCTCCCTCAAGTAGTCATAGAATATTTAGTGCAAATCAAATGTGGAAGAGGAAAAAAAACAAACATTCTAAACCCTAATTCAGCCTTTTAACCATTTAATAAAAGTTTACATCTTTTTACTGAAAAAGACAGTGAATGTTGACCAAATTGTTCAGTGAAGACATGGAAAAAAGATTCTGTTATTATGAAGGTAACTTGAGGTCAAAATAATGTTAACATATGTAACCTTGTAAAAGGGCTCTGCAACTTTCCCTCACTACTGCATATATCTATTTCGAAGCAGAAAAGCATTACTTTGTAAATCTAGCCTAAATTTTATATTAAGAGTAATTGTCAATAATGTCAGCAAGAGCAAAACATTACTGTAAGATATGCTTTTGCCCTGAGATGGGTTGAATAAGAGGCTATCCAGAAAAAAAGAGAGTGAATGCTAATTTCCTGCCATTAAGAAACCTGCTCTGGTCTTATATCTGACCCCAGGAAATTGTGCATAACTTTAATTTGTGAGAGAATGGAAATATGTTTTATTTTTTGTTAGAGGTACTAAGTAATGTAGAAATATGTATTAGTGTGTGTGGAGGATTGCGCTCTGTGTACACTGGGTGAGTGCTTTTCTGAATTGCTTAATGAGAGTGGTGCATTTGTGATTATTTATATAATTGTATTAGAGCAGACTCTGTTTCTAAGTGCAGAGGGGCTTTAAAGACTGAATCTGCCCTGTCATTTTTATATCAGCTCTTCGTAATTAGTCCCTGGGGTTCGTCTGGGTACCACTCTTGGTAGTAGAAAGGGTGGTTGGTGGCTGTAGACCAGCCATCGCTCCATGGCTGATCACCTATTGCCTTCACTTTCACCGTGATTGGGAGCCCAAGAGAGGACATCAGTTTCTCCTGATGATCTGGGAAGAGGACTTTTGTTCACCTCAGATTAGTACCAATCAAAGTAACCACCCCCACCCCCACAATTGCATTTGTGACCCAATCAGGGTTGGCTAGCATCTAGTCATGTGACGCCCTCTCCTGTCGGACAGTGTGTGAATTCTACAGTACCCGCCTCGTTACTCAGGCTGTTTCAGAGGGTGATTGTTGGTTGGGGTGGCGAGGGGGGGGGGGCTTAGGGAGGGCTGTATATGGCCAAGTGATACTGCAATCAGCCAGCAGCCAGCTAGTGATGAAATAAAATATAGTCATGAAAGTAATAACAAAAAAAATAGTAATTTCCTCAATTCCAGGAAAGGCTGACGCATATAAAAAATAAGGCATATGTATATATACGTCTTGGGAACCTACTGTATAAGCAAAGCACAGTATTGCAGACACTTATACGTTTACTGTGTAGACAGGTATTTTTCTCTGAAATCATTGGCACCTTTTAATATTCAACTCAGGATGTGGAAAGTATATTTAATTAGATTTTTTTGCAAGTAACATTTAGCTGTAGGCAGTGACTGACTCTGTACACACGCAGATTTCAAAGCTGGGCCTTTGAGTGCAGCTGATGTGTATTTAGTCTTAAATTCCTATTTCCCCATATCCTTTGCACGTTGACGATCGCAGACACCGTTCCTGTTCCTCTCTGCTGATTGGTTTGTGCTGGGGCTAAGTGAAAGGCGAGCGCCGATGAGAGAGTAGGCAGCTCCATTATGCGCTTGTTTTCCATCAGTAAACAATGACATCTACGTCAGTACAAAAGAGAAAGAACAATCGGTCCATGTGTTTCCAAGCGAATTGAAATGGCGCTGAAAATGAAATGTCTTGCATGCTGAATTATAATCGGCTCTGGGTTAGTGGGAGGGAGGAGCGCTATAGGGGGGTGGCGGGGAGGGGAGGGGGTTTGGTTGATATACGGCGTTTGGTGAATGCAGTCGTGGAGGATGGGTCTGCGGCGTGTGCCGATGCGGCCCGTTGGAGTCCTGTTGCTTGGGGGTCAGGATTCTGCCAGCAGCACAATGCATGTGCAAACATCAGTGATGACAGCAGAGCACCGAAGGGCTACATGAAAAGAGAAGGAAAGAGAAGAGAGAGCTGCTATGCTGATTGGTATGGGGGTGATACATGGGCTTTGTAGATGTGAAGCACAAGCCCTGTAACGCTCTCCCAGGTGGCAGTGTGACTGAGCACTAGTGCAGCTACCTCAGAGTCATGCCCAACACAAATTAGGGTCTTTAATCAGTAGTCGGCTTTTTCTTCTTTCTAAAAAGGCCACATGTGCTGTGTGTCAGATACATATGGCCACACAGGGCTGCTCCGATGCTGGGAACAGGCACATTCAGCAGTATTTTCACTGCATGCTTGATGCCTGGGGAGGACCGCCTTATTAAGGCCTGGCTCAGCACGCAGTGATTACGTACTCATCGCCTCTATGCGTGTGTGATTCTCCATGAGTGCCGTGCCCAATTTTATCGCAGCTTTTGCCGGGTACCAGATCAGGGACTGTCAAAAGTTAATTATTTCCTTGATTATTCCTTGGGAGGAACCTCTTGTGGTTAATCTTCAGGTTTCGGCTCTGCACTTCATCCAGATGAACTGCTTCAGTTAATGAGCACTGAAGCTGTAGGATTGAGGAGTACAGCCTTCAGGATTCAAGCAGTGATGAACCATGGGATACATAGACAGTGGATATCAGATACGGCAGGAGACACGTAAGATCAAATATGACAGAAATGAACAACACTTAACACCCTGGAAACTCTTAATGCAGAACAAAAATATGGTTTCGGACAGGATGTTCAGGTCCATAATGCAATATGTTTAACTGGATAACTTCCTCGGCAAAGGACTTTGGCCGTTACCTACATCTGTATCAGTCCACTGCACAGTGTGAAAATGCACTGTGATGTACATGGTTATGTTGAGCAGGGGCAAATTTACACTGAGTCGAAATATTCCAGTGTGTGCAGGGAGGAGATCTCAGAAGGACAATGCCTAGAATGACTGTGCTGATGTGGATAACGATTTCTGATGATGATAAAAATGGTTATGAGGATGATTTGATGCTTATGTAGTCCATCAGTGCGATTACGGTTTAATGGCAGGACAAACAGTATAGACATCAGAAAGAATTAACATGACTGCAGTTTTGCATGTTGCACATTGTCCTGTCCATTTATGGCATTCAGTACAAAGATCTGTAAATGGGAGATGGATTTTGAAGTCCATAATGCAGACTGTTAATGATCTGTTAGCCAGATGCACCAAACATATTTACCAGCATATCATTTAATTTGACCTAAATAGGATATATACTTCTCAAAGGGCCTATTTTTGTTGTGTGCTGCCTGATGAGGAACCAAATCAGGGTCTTCCATCGGTGTAAAAGCCCACGTGTTTTGACACACCTATCAGAAATGTGAACAAGCCTAAAGAATGCTTCTAAAATGTAGTGTCATTCCAACATGACAGATACTCTTCTGGAAGCTTCTGCGCCCCAGGGGGACGAAGGGGGACCAATCCAGTGAATGTACCCAGATGAGGCTGAATCACCTCGCTTCAGCGGCACCGTTTCCACTTTCGGGCCATCGCAGCTCTACCGCCTGCCTTGCTGTTAGCATCCTCTGTGCATCAGAAGTCCCAGGAATCCCAAAGCTGCTCTAAAGTTCATTGCTTTTTTCTGCCCTAGAGCTGCTAGAAAAGACAACTTTGCGTAGAGGTGTGTGTGTGTGTGTGTGTGTCTAGCATGCTAAAACAGGCTTGAGACATAATTTGTTTACCTGCCGTTGTTAGTATGAGATGATTACAAATAATTAGCCTGCGTTTTAATATGACGCTCCTCATTAGAATGATAATACTAGTTTTGCAGGGGAAATTAAATGAAATGTGTAGAGAAAGCTTAGTGTTTTTTTTAATGAATGTGTAAGACCTGGTGTTGATTTCAATGGTACTGGGTTAACTGTCACTCTCATAATGGATGACGGTGACTATTTTAAGCACAGCCTAAAGTGAAGTCATAAGCTGTTCACACAAATAAGAGACAATAATCATGGAAAAAAAATCTAGCAATACTGTAGTTTGCATGCTGGGCCTTTAGGACTACATTAAACAGTGGTATTAATATGATGAGCATCAGGGCTTTTGTGAGCCCACCTGAGTCCGATGACATTGCTTTGGAGTTCTGGAGACCGTGGTGCTACAGTGTGGCTGGTTCTGCTGTTTGAGGGCACCAGTTCATTTGCCTGATCAGACCCAGTTCCAAAACCTTACTGAAGGCCCTTATGCCATATGGCTCCTACCTTTGTTAAACTGCAGTTGCGTGTTGCAATAACCCTTGGAGGGGGACGTCCTTCTGAAATGCTTCCCAAAGCACCAGTCTGTCATCTGCACAAATTATGTAAGCGTGACCTAGACAGTGACAGCAGCAAATGACTATGTAATATTAAGATGG
This sequence comes from Mormyrops boulengeri, assembly GCA_026781065.1. NCBI lineage: Eukaryota > Metazoa > Chordata > Actinopteri > Osteoglossiformes > Mormyridae > Mormyrops > Mormyrops boulengeri. Next base: position 24,992,208 of record JAODLD010000113.1, read on the forward strand.
CGGCTGGATTTGAAGTCTTAGTGCAAATGCGTTGTGTAAAGATAGCAGTCACGCTGGTCCTTTTAGATTAGCACGGTTACTATATTTAGCAAGCAGTGCGCAACAGTCTACCTCAATAAATGGAAAAGCGATACATGGCAGGCAAGTCATGATATCTTAAAGCAGCACCTTTTCAATATTTTTATAGCTTTTGAACCTAGTATGTAAGCTGTGGTATGTCATCTGAACATTCGTGGGTTTTTCTTTTCTTGGTATTACAATAAACATTGCAGAAATGTATTATGCTCTCATGACCTTTTCATATACTATAATCCAGCGCTGCAATGTCACCAAGAGAGCTTAACACTTTTGCTTCTAAACATGATCTTTTTTGTTGCTGCAGCTGATGTTAGCAGGTGTAACAAGGAAGTATTAAAGGCACAAAAGAACTGAATCCTCTGCATTTTGAGGCATGTTTTATTCATAAAATGTCCTGTCATGGTGTAACAGCTGATTATTCTGGAAGCTTAATTTTTTCATGAGCAATCAACAGCAGGAACATGATGGCTCATTCGCAGGCTACGGCTGCCCCACAGCCCTATGTGTGAATAGAGCTTTCATTCATTTTGCCATTTCTTTCTGGATGTGTTGGGTACATTTTCTACTGAGTCCTTGGCCTCTTGCAGACATTTGGTTGAACATTAAAGGGTTGGTTGGTGAAACCCACAATTTATTTTTGTGCTATTACAGACGTCCCCTTAGACATATTGATTTCATGGAGGTGAGGGACAACTGGGAGGGGGGGTGCTGGCTACGGTTGGGTGGTATTACGGTAATTACCCGACCCCTATCCCCCACCGCCCCACCCCTGTGTGGAAGATTTTATTGGGAAATACCAGCATATCATTGCTTTTTGAAAATACTGTTTACCACAGTTTAATGCCTGGATGGTATTAAAAATTAGATAACGCCTGAAT
>JAODLD010000113.1:24993263-25012685 GCA_026781065.1 Mormyrops boulengeri
AAACCCGGGAGCCCCACTTTTTCCGGCGGCCTTGTTTAAAAAATGAAGACCCCGCGACCGTGTGGCTGGGTGGGTGTGGGTGGGGGGGGGGGGGGTGTTGGGGTGCTAGCAGTAAAATGTGCAGACTGGGGGGGGTGTTGCTGGCAGTGAAATTTGCCGACTGGGTGGGGTGGGATTGCGGCGGTAAAACTTGCCGGAACAACAGATTTCCAGGACATTGCACATCACTGGTGGGTGTCAGGGAGCTGCCGTCAATTTGCCGGAGACTCCGGGACCTTCCGGGAGTGCTGGGATGTCGCCTATGATTAAGACTGGATTTTTTTCGTTGAACTTGTTTCTGTTTAGCCATCTTCCAAACTTCTGCTCAAATCTAAGTCCATGAGCTCAAGACTCCCATGAAGTATCATCTGAGGCAGTTATGCTAGCTGCTCAAAAGCATGGATGTTTGGGGAAACATGATGACAGTCTGCCGCATACAGAGTCACATTATAAGCACTCTCCTGACATCAGTTAATCTAACTGCTTGCTTTTCCAACTGTGGAATAAAAAATGGGGAGAGAACATGGAGGGAACAAATTCCGGGAGGTGTGAGGCTACAGTCTCAGCTACCATGCCACCCCAGTATTGTGTACTAATATAATATTGTATATCATTAATAGTACATGAAGTATTTTTGTTTCTGACAAGGTTAATATCCTTCTTCATTTTTGATGACAGTCTTATTGTGTCAGATCTGTCAAAATCCAATCAGAATTTAATATTTTTAATTACAGTGATGATCAGATGAGGTCAGAGTCTCGTTGAGCAGTATAAAAAGTCTTACCAGCAGACAGATGGAAATTAAGTAACACAAAGGCTTTTAAGCAGTAATTCTTCTTACTTTTAGTGGACATCAATACAGCACCGCATGATTCAGGATGGGTGTGGATGTCTGTGGGAGACAGGTTCCTCCATCCGTCTGTAATCAATAGCTTATCAAAAGTTCCTAGTCTGTGCGTTTGAGTTGAAAATAGGGCTATTTTTGTGTGTCCGCTCGCTTCACACACCCTTTGGCATCCTGCATTTTCTGATATCTCCTTTCCCTTTGGATCTATATGCATCCCAAAGAGGTTTTTCATAAACATCTTATATCTTTACTGATGGACTCAGTATTTTATTTTTGGAAATATTCATTATTGAATTGTGCTTCTGACACTGCCCAGAAATATAAAATATTCACAGCTGATTTGACAAAACTGTCTTAAAATTTGGGCGTATTGGAGCAGCAGTATTAAAATAATGCATTAAGAACTTGCGAAGTATGCAAAGTATATTCTATTGATATGAAAAACTGTCACTCTTCTAAAGCAGTACATAGAAAACACAAGTATTGTCTACATATCTACAGAACAGCCTCTAAACTGTTGGCATAGTTTTCCAACTACATTCCCTTTTCTCTGCTAGTGCTCTGACTTCAAGGAGAGACATCATAGCTTCAGCTCTGTTGTTAGTTTTGTATTAGTTACATATTATTTATTGGTATATAAGTAGCAGAAAACACAACACATATTTGTAGTCCAGATATCTTTAATCACAGGATACAAACACAAATGCTGTATGTCTAACTATTTTATTGATTTAACCCACATTTGTAAACAATTTACAAACCTTCACACTTAACAAAATGTACCACAGCTGCCACATCCCCTGTGAGAGGAATAACAGAGGAATATTAAGGTTAATACAAAAACACCAGGGTGACACGTGTCATGTCACCATGGTAACAGGGCCTTGAACTCATCCATCAGTCATGTTCTGCTGAAGTGGGACAGGTGTAAAATCTGCCTTTATGCGGGATAATGCAGCATCGCATTAAACAATTACTGCTATAATCAGGTTTACTGGTACCTCTAACACCCACCCCCGCACTTGGTCTAGTCTTAGAAACTGATGCATTCTTGGCAGATGAAAAAAACACTGCATGTAAATGCGAGTAAGAAAGGAATTTATTAGTCCTTTAGAAAGGAGAAGATTTTTGTGCAGAATTTTGCTAGCCATTGTCAGCGTGCTGTACTTACGCGAACCTAAAAATAGCTTGTGTAGCCCTTCCTGACATTGGATAGACCTTTATCTCCCTACAAGATGCACACATGGGGGTTCTGAAAATGAACAGCCTCCCAGCCCATCACGCTCATCTGAATTTATGGGTGTTTAAACAACGGTAGAATTTTATTTTGTGTTGGTCTCAATGAATTTAGTAGCCGTGCCTCACCTACACTTATTACCAAAAATAACCTTTAAAATAGTACTAAATACTTCTGATTAAAGTAGCTTGTTGGGTATTTTCCTTGTGTGGTTTTGAATTTTCAAATCAAAGTCGTCATCAGGGTTCCGCTTGTCTATCCCCTTTATGGTCTTAATGCATGGATCATGTCCCACCTGAGTCACCTTCGATTTATTTGTCCTTTGCTTTTTTGTTTCACTGACATCATGTGTTGTTGCTTGACTGATGCTTTTTCCTGCAGTTTTTAGGCTGGATACTTCACCAGAACCCATGCCGTACCTACTAGTCTCAATATACTGAAGACGGTTAGAAATTATGGATGTTGGCATCGCTGCCCACCGCCTATACGAATGACAACATTCTTTGTTCAAAGTGTGGGACTCCTGTCTCTTCCGCAGATAACCAAGCAGCAGCTCCAGACGGTGAAAGATCGTTTCCAGGCCTTCCTCAATGGAGAGACACAGATTGTTGCGGATGAAGCCTTCATCAATGCAGTGCAGAGCTTCTACGAGGTAAACTTTACTCTATCAATGAAGTGCACATAATATATCGGACCCAGTCTTTATTCAGTTCAATTCGATTTACTTTCATATACCATCGCTCTCAAAATGGCTGCTTCAAAGAATCATACAAAAGTGGCACTTACTGACATACATGAGCTTTGGGTAATGACAGTGTCAATAAATAGTGAATAAAGACTAAGAATGGATGAGAGGAAAGTCTTAAACTCTATTAGCTACAGATTCTACTTCCTTTGTTTAATGTGTAGAAATACAACAATATTTGGAAAGCGCATCTATGAAGATGCACAAGTATGTGCGTCTACAAAACTTAATACCAAAAATAGACCATATAAAAATAAACCACACAAAATGTAGGAACCTGACTCAAAGGGGCAGTTCACCCCAAAGCTGAAAAAGACATGTTTTAGAAAGGCTTTAGTGCTGTCTATCCATCTTGGTTGTTTTGCTGGGAGATGCCTAGTTTTGGAGATATCTGCCATAGAAATGTTGGTATTCTCCCGAATATAATGGGAGTGAATGTCATTCTTTCTGCAGCCAAAAAATACATTTGAAAAATTCAACAGCAAAGTCTCTTACCAGAAATCATGACCCAGTTATTGAATATAACTCACAGATTTTGTACTGAGCAGTTTAATGTAGGAACTATTTTCTTCACCAAACTCCACACATCAGTCGTATTCTAAAACATCAGTGACATCAACAGGCTAGCTACATGGCTAGCTAGCTAAATTATTTTAGCGCAACCATCAGCCTGTCTGATAGATTACTTGAGGGGGAGCTTATTAATTTTCTGAACATTGTATATCTACTTTTACAGTTTAATTTTACATTTAAAACAATAACAAATAAATGTAGCATTGTCCAAAATGACCAGCAGTTGGTAATGCATTGTAAATACCCAAAATTTCCATGCTAAAATTTTCATGGAAACTTTTTGAAATTTTATCAGAAATCTTCCACCCTCTTGCCACCCTAGTCATCTCCTTTCTGCTCATTCAGCTTTTTTTGAGCTGAAAACTAGTGATGCGCTGATAAGGAAATCCATACCAATAGTCCATTATTTCAAAAACTGATACGAGTACCAGTTGTTTGGGAAGTTCAAAGGAACACTCCACCCAAATTGATTAAAAAATGAATTAATTACATTCCAAAAATATGAAAAAGTATTTATTTTTGGTAAGAAAACATCAACTCTGGCATACGACTAATAATATATTTTATAATTGTATACATATATTTTGATTTCACACTGTCAGCGCTGAATTTTCTTTTGCTATCAAACCCTTACTTTACTCACAGACTAGCATTATTTAGCAGTACGGCTACCTTCTTTATTAGAATGGATTTGTTTTTCAGAAACTCTTCATACTCTTCATTGTCTCGCCTGAAGGTGAGCAACCAAATTTGTTGTGTCAAAATGTTTATTAGTAGATCTTCCTTGTGAAATTTTAGCAGAGCAGTGTTTGCAAAATGCATTTCTAATGTTGTTTTCGCTCACGTTAAAATAATTCCACAAAGCGACTCTTTAGTCTGTGGCTGTGCAAGCCAATATGGGTCACCATTTTTAAGAGAAATACAGTATATGCTCATATTGCTGTATCAGCTGATGCCGATAGTTGGCCGATGCAATCAGTCCATCTTTACTGAACTCTGTACAAGCAGAGTATTATCAAGGGGGTTGTACATTACTGCATCTCTCTCAGCTAAATCTGAGGTCCTGGGTGAGTCAGAAATCTGAGTATGAAGACATCAGATGTCCATGCGACAAGGCCAATGTTGCAATCCAAAGTCTGCAGTCTACTCAGAAATACAGTTACTTCTCCATGCCAAGTTGCTACAACAAAACCTGTAGGGGGTATTGCCTTTAATTAGACTGAACCAACATGACGTCTGCTACGCATTACAGTGCGTAGCATTGTGTGATGTCCACTGAATCTAGTGTCAGAATCTCACACTCCAGTTTTAGCTCTTTGATGTGTTCATGGAGTAACTGAAGTGGAAAATGAACAAGCAAGGTGTATCTTGAGGATCTAAGCAGCCTTTTTCACTGGCCCTTCAGCTGCGAAATATCCTTGCTACTCTCATTGTAGACCTTAAGCCAGTGGGAAAGTTTTTTCGCTATATTTCACAATATGTCAATATCAGGTTGACTCATTGTGGATTCTTTGTTCAAAATGGCTTTTGTTCAAAATTGAGTTCTCTTCACTTATTAGCTTTGTTGAAAGCACTAAATGAGACCTTCATTTATGGACTGAGTCATGGATAGAATGGTGAGTCACTAAAATAAGGATGAAAATATGTACCATGTTAAAGTGGACTGAAGAACATGGTGAAGGAAATGAAACAGATTGATAGTTGTTAAGTGGAGGACATCCTTCCTGACAGTGTGTGTGTGTGTGTGAATATCCCATATCTTTGATCTTCTTAAAAGTCTGAAATAATGAAACCTATTTGGTTTGAGGGCAATTATTTATTATAATTTTTTTGTTAATTTAAAGAGAAGAAATTTTGTTTTAAAATAAAATATTCCTTCTTCTCCTAGAACAAGAAAAAATATGATAATGAAGGACTGACCAGTATATGATTTATAAATTCCCTTGGCTAAAAAAATTATGGCTGAGCATTGTCTGACGTATAATTTGATGTCTTTGTACCAAGAGAAAAAGTAGTAAGTAGTAAGCACCGCATATCATATATTTCTTATTTTTATTCTGGACCATGCAAACTCATTTGTTTCTTTGAGTCCAGAAGCAGACAGCACCAAGATGGATTTATTGGAGTGTTTTAGTGTACTTGAGTGATTAAGCAATTTGCATTTAAGGGTAAAAGATTAACATCTCCATGCTTAAAGTCACGATAGGCCACAAGTACCATGCAGGACAACTGCCTGGTAAGAACAGACACCTAGCAGGAAACACTGCAGAGGCAATAACTCTGGTCTCCCTGCACACACGTCGCACACGGGCTAATCCTGTGTTTGAATCGTTCGTTTTCATTACACTTTTCGTCTCAGCGACACAGCTGATGGAAAGTCTGACAACAAATCCCCGGTTTCTGTGATCACAGGTGTTCCTGAAGAGTGACCGCGTGACACGTATGGTGCAGAGCGGCGGCTTCTCGGCCAACGACTGCCGCGAGGTGTTCAAGAAGCACATCGAGAAGCGTGTGCGCAGCCTGCCGGAGATCGACGGCCTCAGCAAGGAGACGGTACTCAGCTCCTGGATGGCCAAGTTTGACACCATCTACCGCGGCGATGAGGACCCGCGCAAGCAGCAGCAGCGCATGACGGCCAGCGCCGCCTCCGAGCTCATCCTCAGCAAGGATCAGCTCTACGAGATGTTCCAGCAGATCCTGGGCATCAAGAAATTTGAGCACCAGCTTCTCTACAACGCCTGTCAGGTAACAGCTGTCAGCATTAAGGTTGGGAAACAGACTATGCAGAGTATTATCAATCACTTGATCTCCAGACAAGGGGAAAAATTTACAGGAAGTAACTTGAAGCAAGCAAAACATGTATTGAAAAAAGCAATATTGAATGAGTTCCAAGGGCCCGTGACACGGCCTTAGTCCTGGGGACACTGAGCTAGTTTTTGTTTCAGTCAGGCACTCGTATAATTAGATATTATAGAGCTTTTACTTTATTTGCCTTTTACATCTATCAAAGTACCACAGATAAGAAATAATTGATTAGAGAATGCTTATAAGCAGTTGTGTGTGATAATATTTATGTCAGATTACATTTCACTGTGGGATAGCAATACCACGAAGTTGTTAAAAATTGCAGCTTTTTATTCAACTACTCATCTTGATAGGGCTGTTTGAGAAATGAAGAGTCAGGGATTAAGTGACACTGGTTTATGCTAATAATAATAATAATAATAATAATAATAATAATAATAATAATTGAGGGTGTAACAATACCGTTTACCCACGGTTCAGTACATGTAGTGGTTTTCAGACCATGGTAGCAGTAAGGTTTCTGTATCCTTATAATTAATTAAAAAACACATCACCCTTTAATTAAAAAACAAACTCTTTATTTTACCAAATAACTGTATATTTAGCCACGATACATACTGCACCGTGGGCAAACGGTATCAATACACCCCTAATAATAATGCTACATGGTAATTATAATATGGAAACATATTTGTAATATCGTAATATAGCTGTAAAGTCTCAGAAGAAGACTGCTATGAGCTTCTCTGCTGAAAATATTACAAATTCTGTGTTCATATGTCTCTGACAGTTAGGAAATAAAGAGATATTGCGAAGATTACATATAAATGCGGAGAGAGAGGGAGGAAAAAAAGGCCAGTGAAGATCATATGTTGGGCCCACAATTCGCTTGAGGGACTATGCCGCTGTTGCTGTTGGAGACACGTGAATCCAGTGTAATATGTGACTACAGATAAATAAGGTGTGATATGCGCAATGTAAAAAGCCTGTGGTGGCTTTGGCAAAGTGCTACATACTGATCCCTTTCTGGCCATTATTATTGCTATTTTACATGCACAAAATACACACTGAGAAGTGCACAAACTGAAATAAGGAACTATATTTGGTGGCAAAGATATGAAAATAACGGTTTTAATATTGCTAAGTTGCTGAAAAGCTCATAGATATTCATATAATTTTGTTTTAACATTTGAGTGTGTTTGTGTGTCATAAAGCATTATGCTATTCTGATAATAAGTGTAAAGATTTAAAGAGTCCTAGGAAGATTTTCCTTTGTGACCTTTGAGTGAGGATGAGTTTTTACTGTGATATGCGTTTTGTCAGTAATTTCAGCCATTGTGTGATGGAGAGGCGTCCAGCAACACCATTAGCCTTAGATTGATGGTGACATCTTGCCAGAAGCAGTAGGCTGGAGGACATGTCCCGAAGATATGGGTGTATTGTAGCTGTTGTTAATAGTGCAATGCTTGCATATGTCTATATTAATCTCATTTTAAGCTCATTGTGTTATGTGAATTGTGCTCAGTGATTGGTATGCTCTCTGGACTGTTTGATTAATATTTCCTGTTATTCTTATATATTTAGATTTTTCGTGAGCTGACAATTTAGCTTATTTCATCAGTTTTTAAAATGTTTCATTAACTCGTTGATACATACACTTAAGTTGAAAACATATCACCAGCTAGTTGCCATCGAACATTTGACCCGAAAATTGTTATATTTAGCAATCTTATCAGCTGGCTCAACTCGGTATATGCTGAGGCTAGAATGAAGATACTATTTTGCGATTCCAGGAAGGGTTATTGCCTGAAAACTATGCCGTCAGGAATTTTCGGCGACATCCAGATGCAGGGTGTTTTGCAGCTTCGAAGCTGTGCATTCTAATGGTCCCTTAGCCGTTAGATTTTAGCTGCTGTTTCCCCAAGCAGGTCCCAGTTAGCACAGCTGATGCTCTGCTGACCTAGGAAGGCTGAGAACATTCTGGTGATTGCCATTTTATGCTTCCATATGGTGGCGGCCTTGGTTATTTGGCTGGCTGCATTTGGTAGTGCTGCTTATTCATTTTCGTTGACCTTGATCGGATGGTCTTTGTACTGCACTTGATCATTCCAGATACCAGAGAGGTGAAGTATGGTGAAGGATGGGTTTCATGAACATAAACCTCAGAGGGGTGGAGGTGCATTATTCCCATATAACCCCGCCCCCAGAGTGGTTTATCCCGTTTAAAATAGGGCCACCTGCCAAAAGAGACATTTATTCTTCAAGGAGAAAATATTTGCTCATTTAAAATAGATGATAAGAGCATGAAATGTGTCTATGCATGAGCCAACACGTCAGTTCCTGCAGGAGCTACAAAGGCAGCAGTAAACAAGCTAATTTATGGCCAGGTAGCCTTTTAGGAAGCCTGCAGCTGTGGCTGATTAGCTTGGGGATCTCATCACAGATGAGGGTTTGCTATTTGTGGCGATGAAGTCCCAGTGACGTGGGGGCATTTCAGAAAGACCAGCTCTGTGTCGAGGTGTCCGGTCTCCCACCTGTCAGGCCTCCATCATTTCTGGGTGGATAAGTCTTCACATTCACCAAACATATGGAAAGTTCGACTTGGAAAAGCATACGGGTTTCCATTTCACTGGTCACACTGCTGCAGCTGGCTGTGTTGTACCTACTTGTTGTCATTGTTGTAAGCGATAATAGTTGTATGAATTTATTGAATGAATGGCGGAAATAGACACATTGATAAATATAAATGGCCATCAGGTTGTGGACTTGTAGTGTTCATTGTGCAGTCATGTGAGAATCACTAACCCCTTTGGGCTGTTTATGCACCAATCAGAACTGGGTATTTACTGTAAGCATGCTGTGATACAAACACCAACTCAGCAGTTCATGGGTGCAGTGTGGCTCTGAAGGTTACACCTCCGCTCCTGCGATTAGAAGGTCGCTCGTTTGAGTCCCAGCCTTGGCATGATGATTGCGTCTCTGTTGGGCCCTTCAGCAAGGCTCTTAACCTCCTGAAATGCTCCAAGGGCCCCAGATAAATAGTTTGACCCTACACTCTGATCCCAAGCTTCACTCTCACTGTGTGTAAATGTGCCAAAGGAGGGAAAACGGGATGTTCTGTTTAAGCAAAGCATCATTTAATATATGCATTTTAATTTTTAGTTCTAGTGTGTATCATGCAAAAAATTCATGAGCTTCCAACCAGATGAATGGTGTGAAACACAGTAAATACCCATTTTGATAATTCACACTTCTGGCACATATTCCGTGTGTCATTGATCTTGATAGATCCCTTTGCCCCCCGGAAAAGATCCATCACAGGGCAAACAAACACACAGTTGTACACTGTGTGTAATTTAAAGATGATAGTTAGCCTATGAACTGCAGGGGGAAGTGGGAGTACCTGAAGGAGACCTGTGTGACACAGGGAGAACATGCAAACTCCACATACACACAGTGGAGACGGCATTTGAACCCTGTATTCTCTCAGTGTGAATCAGTGTATCAGGTCCAGTAGTCTGTTCAGGCGGTCTCGTCCCAGTCATCTGTGAGGTCGATCATGACCAGTAGTGTGTGAGGGCGGTCATATCTGGCAGTCAGCAAGGGCGGTCTTTCCTGGCAGTCTGTGAGGGTGGTCATGTCCGGTATTCTGTTAAGGCGGTCATGTCTGGCAGTCTGTGCGGGTGGTCACATCTGGTAGTCTGTTAGGGCGGTTATGTCTGGGAGACTGTGAGGGCAGTCATGTCCGGTAGCCTGTGAGGTTGTTTATTTCTGATGGTCTGTTAGGGCGGTCATATCTAGCAGTCTGTTAGGGCAGTCACATCTGGTAGTCTGTTAGGGCTGTCACGTCTGGCAGTCTGTGTGGGCGTCATGTCCGGTAGGCAGTTACGGCAGCCTTGTCTGTCTACTGTTTTCATGTCCCTGAGGTCAAGTGTTCTGTGATTCATTTTCCAGTGCTCCTGTAAGAACCCTAAATCCTTTCTTATACTTTCTTATACTTTCTTATCCTTTCTTATACATTATTCATCTTATAAGATGCCTCTGTGCAAAGCAATTTAAATGACTATAAATAGTTTGAAGTTCATACCACCAGGTATTTATCCCTGAGGTTAGGATGTACCTGGCACAGGTGTGCTCAGTGACCCAACAGCAGTAATCGGTTAACTAGCAGGTAGGGGAGGGCCGAACCATTTTAGTTAACCTGAGCAAAGCTGCTTCTTTATACGGGAATTCCATTGTGTCCCCAGTGAGCATGCTGACCTTTCAGCAGGTTTCGTTTTAGCATCCTTTTCAGTAGAACGCACATCAGACCTGACATGGTTGATGCAAGAAGCAGGCAGGATGGCGGCCCATAGGGGCGAGAGGGTGAACGAGTCCCTCAGACATGCGCCGTGACGTGGGTGTGTGTCACAGAGCTATTTTCTGGGTTACAGCTCCTCAGCACCTGGAGTTTATGTAATGTGAAGGTAGTCGACCAGCCAGAGAAGGTGCCGGAGCAGTAGATGCTCAGCCGGAGGGGTACGATGCTATCGTTTGGTTCTGCTGTAGCCCCAGGGAAGGCGACCCTCTCACCGAGGGCCCCACAGCATCAAACGCTTGTCTTGGGCAAACTCAAACAGATGTCTGTAGAGTGAATGACACGTGGTGCTGTTTCACAGTGCCCCTGTCTAAGGTGTTAAACATCCGCCCCCTCCTCTGTCACCTCCCATGCGTCACAGTCTCTACTCTGCTCACTCTCTCAAATTCAGCTCAGAGCAGCCTTACAGATACTCCTCCAGGGTGCCCAGCCTCACACAGCTTGGTGTTGCAGTGCTGGCTAAAGGTCATGGGCCCAGCCAGCCAAAAAAGCAGCACCTCCCAGCTCTGGGCTTTGTCAACCTGTACTTTCCTTCAGTTAAGGGCTGTTCCTCTCTTAGCCCTTCAGCAGCAGAATGAGCCGACAGCGTCCATTAGACCTGAAAATGTGCATTATAATGTCTGTTGTTAGGTTGCAATTCATTTATTTAAGCAGTATCGCTGCCAGGATGCCTGTCTCTGGTACTAAATGTTTTATGGTACGTTGCATGCTTGGTGAAAATCTTCTTGCATTTTCTGGTGTACATTTCAGTGTGATTTGCATATTTATAATCCTGTAAAATCAATTTTTATGGTTTGTATTTGAGCTTAAGTGCATCCTGCTGATATATGCTCCTGCATCCTCTTAAATGTTATTTGCTGCATTTTGGCGTGGCAGAGAAGAGTCTCTGCCAAATAAAATGTAAATGTGTCACGCATTCTGGATTTAGTTACTGGGGAACTGGCCATTTTATGCTGACATGGTGGGGCACAGCTATATTGGGGAATTTGGTTGTGTTTGTGAGGAAGACATTATGAATCCTGTGAGATAAGATATTCAAAATGATATTATACATTCAGTATTCAGTATGTAGGCCCATTAGTTATAACTACGCAGGTATATCTCTGTGTTTGCATGAGGGCGTCACTGGGTCTGTGTTGATGAAAAACAGACCGTTCACAATCATCTTTCACTTTCCTTGACACTGGGTGTCAGGTGACCATCTGCTATCCGAGGCCCTGCTCCTTTGTCTGCTGTCGCGGCAGCTGTGTGCTCGATCGACCTTGCCCCGCGTGGCTTATTGTCGCTCCGTTTTTTTCCCTTCCCCTGAATACATTACAGACAGATGTTCTAGCAGCCAGCAACATAATTGCATTTCCGACATATCAGTCGATCTGAGGAGGAAGTTATTCGATTTAGCAAAATCGCTTTTCCAGCAACGAAAGACCATCGATATCATCAGGCGTGGGACACGTTGGGCGACGGGATGACCCGGCTGACCAGACTGTGCATGGACAGGAAAGGCGGCTCGAAGACATTATACTCTGTAGTCTGTTTTCACTACTGTTTGTGCGCTGCACACTCATCACAATTAGCTGCTTACTATAAGCATATAAAAGCTGCTGTACCCTAAGAAAACAAGGAGAAAGCTATTTAACTTATAGCCACCCAGATAATAAGAATAAATAAAAAAAAAAACACATGTAAACCCAGAGACCCCCGAATATTAAGTTGGTAACACCGTACTTAACGGGACACAAATAATATAGTGTTATACTATTACTTAGGCATTAATTAACCACAAACTAAGTCTTAGTTACATACTGATCTCATGTTAATTCGTTATTAATGAATCATGACTTTTTATCCCAAGCATTTGTATTTGTTAATATATCTGTTAATTCTGTAAACCTTTGTGAACTACTGAAGGAACTACTAAAGGAAGAAATAATGAATAACACATGTGAAATGTTTGTTCATCATTAATGAATCGCCAGATCTTTTATGTCAAGCAGACTATATTTGTTTATGATTTGTTCATGATTTATACTTCGGCAGTAACTGAGTTATTACTAAGTATTTGTGCCCCGTCAAGTAAAGTGTTACCATTAAGTTTTGTATACTTTGTAGAGTAGCACGCAGTATAATCCTGTTAGACTCTGAATGATTAACAACCAGGTGAGATATTACTACTGCAAGGCAATCCATCATTAAACCTAATGTAATTCAGTAAGCGATTATATACCGCTCTGGAAAAAAATCCATACAAATATATTTTTAAATCTGCATTTTTTTTTCTATGGCAGCCATTCTGTGTGCGGTATTTGTTGAATTTCAACACCAACATACCTGATTTATTGTAAGGAGGTATTGATTGGCTGAACCAGACAGAACGCTTAATGGTTTGGGAATCATATCTAAGGACTTCCATCCATCCATTTTCTGTAACCGCTTGTCCTGTTCAGGGTTGTGGGGGGTCTGGAGCCTGTTCCAGAGGCACACTAGAAACACCATTCACACCTGTGGGCAATATGGCAACTCCAACAATGGCACAGGGAGAGCATGCAAACTCCACACACATGAAACCATAGCAGAGACTCAAACCCAGGTCCCAGAGGTGTGAGGAAACAGTGCTAACCGCTGCACCACCATACCACCTTACTTTAGGGTCCATCATGTACTTAACCATCCTATTTTTATAGGACCAAATGGATGTCATTAACAACAACCATTGACTATGCCAAAGATGAAAATTTCTGATGTTCTGAGTGAGGAGAAGAAGGTTGCTATGCTGGTCCCGCCGACAGACAGCTACGGTGAGTAGCATAGCTGTACATAAGAACAGCAGGAGACACTGAGAATGACCAACAGCCATAAAGAAAGCAGAAGTGACAGCAGAGATGACCGCCAACTCGTACGACAACGTCTCATGAATCGAAAGATGACTTCACGTGACCATCAAAAAGAATAGGAAACATAAAGTGTTGTGAAGAGCACAGCAAGGATTGTTTGAAATAGATACCCAGAAACAGGACTGAAGTCCCACACAGCAAGGCCCTACATCAATGAGCCAGGTTGGAGATATTAGAAGATCATCTTCTCTGATGAGTCCGATTTTAAGCTCTGCCCAACACCTGCCCATCTGATGGCTTGACAGGAACCTGGAGAGGCCTACAAGCCCCATTGTCTCACAGCTACTGTGAAATGTGACGAAGGGCCGCTGATGATGTGGGGGTGCTTCAGCAAGGCTGAAATCGGGTAGATTTGTACCTGTGAAGGAAGCCACTCAAGCACTGAATACAGTCGTCCTGGAAGAATACTTGCTTCCTTCTAATCAGACCATGTTCCCCAGCTCTGACGACTGAGTTTTTCAGCAGGAAAATGCTCCGTGTCATGCAGTCAGGTCAATCAAGGTGTGGATGGAGGACCACCAGACCAAGACCCTAACATGCCCAATCTCCAGACCTAAACCCCATCATAGAATATTATAAAACAGAAGACGGGTGGTCACAAGGCATCAAGTAAAGCTGCGATGTTTGACTTTTAAACCAGAAGTGAGATGTGTCTGGAGTCAGCCAGTAACAACGTGAAGGACTGGTGGAGAGTATGTCAAGATGCATCAAAGCGATACAGAATCAGGGTTATTCCACCAAATACTAATTTTTCAATCCTTCCTAAGTTTTAAAAAAAAATATATGGTTTTTAAAATTATGTTTTTTGTTGTGTTTTGACCATTTGTCCTTGCAAATAATAATATTTTTGTTTGGTATTTGGGATCAAGCTTGATCAGTAGTTTAGAAAAGAATGTCAAAATGTATATTTTATACAGGCACATTGTAAAAAAGATTTAGTCTCTTCCAGAGCAGTATACGAAGATAAGAAGGGCTATACTGCAGATTGGGTATTATTTCTTAACTTTATTGTGAGACATCATTTAATAAGAATGCAGTGAGCAGTGCGGATCTATGCTGATATAAGAAATGCAGTGAGCAGTGCGAATCTATGCTGATATAAGAATGCAGTGAGCAGTGCAAATCTATGCTGATATAAGAATTCAGTGAGCAGTGCAGATCTATGCTGATATAAGAATGCAGCGAGCAGTACGGATCTATGCTAATATAAGAATGCAGTGAGCGGTGTCGATCTATGCTGATATAAGAATGCAGCGAGCAGTGCAGATCTATGCTGATGGAGCAGAAGAAAACATGCAAATTCTTTATGAAAGATCATCGTGAAAAAGGGTAAATTGTGTATAAAATCCATGACAATAAGGTACATCAAAGCCATCCATTCCTGCTATATATACAGTCCATAAAATTAATATACAGAATGGAACATCTCGATCGTTTTACTTAAATTATTGTGAAAGTTTAACTGACTTTATATTTAGAGACCAAGCACCTTAGGTGGCGAGGCACCTATTGTATTTGACATTATATTTGCTTGTACGGTATATTGTTATATAGCAGTGGTCACCAGCTGGCACTTTCTGCTTTTCATCTGGGCCGAAATACAATTGAATCCAGACCTTGCTATTACTATCATAATAAAAACTCTTCTGTTTTCAAGAGGAGGCACAAGTTTTCAGTGACTCAGTTTTCTCGCCCAAGGTGTCTTTGAGCCCTGAAAGTATATTTTTATTTGAAGCATCTAACAAACTGGATACCTCACTCCAGCCGTAGAGTGTCTGGTGTTGATTAGAAGTCTTTCTTGCTGGTTCTGAAACAATGTAATGCACTTGCCTTTAATTTCGTATGTTAGCAATGTTACGTTATCCAGTTCATTTGGTCTCTGAAATACCAAGAAAACCGTCTGAAATGAAATGTTGCAGTTATCCCTACTACTGATACAAAGTGTTTCATTGCAAAGCATCAAATTATGTGGGGTGCTTTCTGTCTTGCGTGAGTGATGAAATCTTGTTACATCTATTAATATGTATAAAAACTGTTAAAAATATCTAAAATAGCTTTTGAGCTGTTCATATTTTCTTGGGAACCTTAGGTCTCTAGATTGACTAGAAAGACATGTAAATAGAATTCCACCCACTATGAATTTTCTAGACAGGCATTGTAAGAGGCACCCACGTCTTGTGGCATGTATGGTACAAACTAACAATTTTATGAATCATTAGCTAGGAGGGCAAATCAGAGGGACTCAGTGCTGACTCCATAAACAACGCTGTCTTCCTGGAGGTGCTGTCAGGGTCCTGATCGCTCGTCACTCACCTTGCCCTCACTCCTCACTCCTCACACACACAACCGTTGAGCAGTTTACCCCCAAACCCTTCTGTTTCCAGCTGTTGAGTGGGAGGGGTTGGGGTGGAATGGAGGTGTATATTGGGTGTGGGTGGGAGGAAGGCTTAGGGGCACTGGAGCAAAGCTGGGCGAAGACTGGCGGAGTTCCTTCCCTAAAGTGATCAGCTCAGTCAGCACATGGCTACGGATATAAATAGAGCAGCAGATTGTCATCCAGCTCCCAGATTTTCAGACCCCGCTGCCCCCCTGCGCCGTCGCGTCCCCCCCGGCTGGCTGTCCTCTGCCAGACCCTGCAGCAACCTGCCGGAGGGGAAAAAACCCGCAAAGTCGCCGGAGGGCGGATGTGCGGCCATTCCTCATCTCTCTGGCATAGCATGTCATCCAGGATGATCCTGCATCCTCTTCTTTTCCCTGCCCCTCTTTGCTTTCCCGTCACTGTCCATGTGTTTAGTGCACCTGCTGCCAGTAGGAATATCGCCACGTGAGAGACCCCTTCACAGAATATTGAAATTCTGCATGACAAATGTCATGTCAACACAAATCGATTTCCCTGTTTTGTTGAGAATGTATAAATATTTAGCTATTTATGGCCTTTACTCTACAAATCTCCTGCCGGATGATGTACTGGCTCCTGGATTCTTTTGCCGTTTTTTTTTTCTTGCAGTATCCTTGAGAGAAGGTCATTTGTTTGCTCTGCTGAAGCTGCTCCAGATTCTCAGGGGTGTCGTAACTTTGCCTCGTCACCCACCTGTGCTCTCTCCCTCCCCCTGCCGCTTATGACCTTTGTGTTGACTGTGATTCCGTTCGAAGATTAGATGCAGCTCCTCAGAAAGGGGTTTTAACTGTGTTCCCCACGTCCATCTATTGCTGTGCATCTGACCACGGGGTATGGTTGCACACCGCGGTCTTATATTTATTGAGTAAAAGGGACGTTCAATGCAATTTCTGCCCCTAGTTTCATTCCGCAAAGAGGGCAGCATGGAAAGAAGCACACTCCAAAGCAAGCACCTGCCTCTGGGTGCTGGTAGTGTGAGCTATTCCCCAATGAAAGGTTACAGCACGCATTTCTGTTAATTGAAAATTTCCTGACAGCACCACTGCACATGCAGTCTGGTGGAGTGTTTGGAGATGTTATATTAGCTGAGCCATTAAGCCGCCTGCACTGCAGCATACAAAGGGGGATAAAAGGAGTGAGAATCTGCAGATTGCCAGCATGGCTGCGTCCAGAGCGTGCGATGCTCTGATGAACATACTTTTTCCTGCTATTCCACTCATGCAATTGTTCTGAAATATCATTTGATGGTTCACTGATGACGGTGAGGGATGATGAGGGAGAGAGGAGTGAATGGGCTGTTCCTATTGGCCATAACTGATTTCCATCCCTGAAATACTGAGAAGTTAGTATTTAATCCAGCACAGCAACCCTGTATGGCTGGATGGATGGATGTGCTTCTCCATTAACTCCTTGATAGTGCATGTGTTGTTAAAGAAAGAGTTATATGATTCAAATCCAAAACAAATCCGCATTAGGCTAATTGGATTGCATGGGATAGACTGAAGACTCCAAGCGATCCAGGGCTGGAAGATGGATGAATGGATATTCTAATTTGTAGCATAACTTCCCTTTCAGCTGAACACCACAAACCTTTCCATTATAAATGCTGTGCTTAAAATTCTCCCCATTAGAACTCTGCCAACAACAAGAGAAGAATCTTGTTTGTGTAACATTAACATTTATAAATACTAAATATTATTATGCAGCTTTATTTTAGGGCTGTCACTATAGGCTATATTAATAATTGAGTAATCTCCCGATTAATTTGCTGATTAATTGAGTAGTCGTTTATGTAATATATGTAGCAGTTGGCGTGAGGTGGGAACCAGCCCCGGACGTGGCCCCAGCCCATTACAGGGTGCACACTCACTCAGACATACGGTCCATTTAGGCACTGTTTTTGGACTGTGGGAGGATGTGGAGCATCACGTCAGCTAGCCTCGCGGGGAAGGCGTAGATTCATTCTTACTTGGTTCATTTTGTTTTGAAACATTGACAAACGGCTCACAGGTTAACAATATCGTAATTTGCAATATTTGTTTTATTTTGTTGAAAAGTGCTAACTTAAAATGTGGATCTTTCCAATTATTAAGCACAATTTCCATGGTTGTCAATGGCGACGCTGCTTTACTGGACCCATGCAGAGTAAATATAGGCATCATTTATTTTTGACTCTAGGGACTCTGTTTACAACAATGAAAATGTCTGTATGGAATAGTTGTAGTTGTATATTTGCAAGCATGGAAGGAAACCCTGTATTTGCATTTTGTTTTAACCACACTATTTTAATAAAAGTGCTCATGATACATCTGATACGTTGCTTTAACTTAAAATTAAACATTTAGCCATTTAGGCCACTTTGAAGAGAAAAAATACATACATGCATATACATACACACACACACACACACACACTCAGCGACAAAAAAAGTTATGCACCCAGAAGTAATGGTCCGATTTGGATGTAATTTGGTACAGATGCAGACCAGCGATGGGTATGTAAATGGTTCGATTTCCAAGGACCTGGCAGGTCTAGTCACCAGACACAGAGGATGCCTCGTAGGCGCATTAGACAGCATTACCTGCACTTGGAGTTTGATAGGGGTCGCATTGTGGATTTGCATTAGGCCGGGTGGTCGTATCATGCAATTGCCTGGCATACGGGGCATCCAAATGTCACAGGTGCCCGATGTTGGAACCAATGGGCACGTGAAGGCACCCACACACGTCGTGAAGATTCCGGTCGCCCAAGACAGAGAACACCAAGGGAGGATCGTCGCATTGTGTGCCAAGCATTACAGAACCCCATGACGTCTGCGCCTACCATCCGGACACAGGTATTAGACTGTCTACAGCAACCAGTGCCATCCTGCACCGTGTCTCGACGACTGGCATCAGCTGGACTACGGGTTCACCGTCTCATGTGCAGACTGCCATCATACCAGCACAGAGACGGCTGCGTTTGGAGTGGTGCCGCTACCTGCAGGCATGGACTGATGACGAGTGGCGTCACACCATGTTCAACGATGAATCTTCGTTCTGCATTACCATGGATGGCTGTCATGTGCTCGCATGGCGGCGCCAAGGGGAGAAGACCAATCCTGCCAATGTTGTGGAGAGACTCCTGGTAGCATGGTGTGGGGAACCATAGGGTATGACTTCAGGTCATCTCTGGTAGTGATTCAGGGGACCCTGACAGCACAGCGCTACATCAGTGACATCCTGCGTCGCATGTCTTACCCCTCCCGAAACAGCACCCTGGTACAGTCTTTCGACGAGACAACACCTGTCAACACACATGGCACGTGTGTCTATGGACTGCCTGCATCATGTTGAGGTCCTCCTGTGGTCAGCCAGGTCCCCCGGTCTTTCCCCAATCGAACATGTGTGGGATCAGTTTGGACGTCAACTCAGACCCAGTGCCAATCTGCAGGATCTCGAGGGCCAGTTACAGCTGTGGGCCAACTTGCCGCAGATACAACAGCTGTACGACTCCCTTCCGCACCGTTTCTCTGCATGTATCCAGGCCCG
>JAODLD010000113.1:25012785-25038186 GCA_026781065.1 Mormyrops boulengeri
CCCCCCCCCCCCCCCCCCCCCCCCCCCCCCCCCCCCCCCCCCCCCCCCCCCCCCCCCCCCCCCCCCCCGCGCCACATCCTACTGACATGGGCCCAGCAGTGTCCCAATACTGCAAACTCTGTTGTCTGTTTGATCTGATATTATAATCATTGCGATACAGTCGCATGACCTTTCACCACGTGCAGATTCATTTAATTTCCGCCACACAACACTGGGTGCTTAAATTTTTCTGTCAGTTTGTGTCGCTCTATATATATATAGTTTCAGTCAAAAGACACACTTCACTCCGTGGTTAAACTCCTCCCAAACCATCTCTACTGTGTTGGTCTGGTGGCCAGGTCATTCTCCTTTGCAGGTGGCTTGGCGTGTCCAAACTTTTGATTGGTACTGTTTATATATATTTTATGCATATATAGATGCATAGGCCCGTCTGTCAGATTTGTTCCGGCACTGGCACTGCATGTTGTGCACAACTGTCACATCGGAAGACCTGCGATAGTTAGCTGAGTTAAGATAATGAGTTACACTACTGTAAATCACTTTTACACAGGAAACAAAACTTAGCAAGCTTTGCAGTTTTAATGATGGTTCCTTTTCAAGATTATCCTGCATACATTAAAACAGCAGTCTAAACTTTACTGCCTCTGCTTTTGCATGAGCTCTGCATGCACTTTCTAAGAGGATCATAATAATCATCCCTGCTGTTGGACTCACAAAAAACATTCGTTATCCACTGTATGGAAACAAACTGCATTCCAGAGATGATATTCAAAGCAACACCCCCAACTTATTTGGCAAACTTTATCGGTAGATAATAAGTAGTATAGTTTGTTTATTTTGTGTGTGTGCGTGCGTGTGTAATGGTTATCAATTCATGTATGATTTGTATGTGAGATGATTCAGCTAAATGATGCTGTTGAGGTAATAGCTTATTTCAGTTGCACTGGGGGAGTCCGTGGATTGAAATAATCACATTATTGGTGAGACCGTGAATGTCTTCTTTCAAGATGTTGTTGCATTGCAGTCGTGCTGTTGTGATAGTTCTGCGACGACTGCATTTTCATTCACTGTAAATGCGATGTGCTCCCATACAACTGGGGCCTTCGCTTTCTTATTTAGACCCTCGTCCGCTACGCTCCGTCTTCCTTCAGCCATATTACTGAGTAATGAGGCAAATTTTAATCCATGCCTTTTAATAATTGAGTAATTGAGTTTAAGTAATCAGGTAATTGTGACAGCTCTATTTTATTTTAATTTTATGTATGTATGTATGTATCTATGGAGTGCCTTGCGATGGGCTGGCCCCCCATCCTGGGTTATTCCCCATATGTATGTTTGTATGTATGTATGTATTATTATTGTTGTTGTTGCTGTTATTTTTATTATAATTTAATTTAATTTAATTTAATTTAATTTAATTGATTTCACTATTGGTCCTTGAGCAAGGCCCTTAACCACAAATCACTACAGGGATGCATTCAGACCCAGATAGCTGACCTTCACTTGTACATCTCCTTGGATGAAAGTGTCTAGTAAATCGCTGATTGTATCGCAATGTGATGCAGTCCAGGGTCAGAGTGAAGCTGTAACCCATGCCAGGTCGGGGCGGCCTGCCAGCCGGCTACATGTCAAGCAGTAGTTCTGCTATTATAATTAAGGAGACTTTTGCCTCCTGAGATTTTTTTTTATTAACAGTAACAGTCCAGGCCTGAGAATTGGTGTGTGGGCCAGACCAGCTGCTCCAGTGTCCTGGGGGCGGGTGGTGGGGGCTGGGCAGCCATACACAGAGCAAACGCCGTTACACGCTTCGACAGAGCTCCCCTCCCCTCACACAGTCACATGCACAGAGGTCCAACCGCAAAACAGGAAACCTATCCCATTTGGCCTCATCCTGACATCCACCCTGGATGCTACACATGCTTTTAAAGCCATTTCCTAGGACCTGACTCCCCACCCCACTGATCTGTAAATTGCGTGGCGGGGGGGGGGGGCTCCTCTACAGGCTCGCTGAGCTGCATGTGGGCAGAAGGGATCGTTCGTTGGTGATGCGCTTTCGTGGTGGGGGGTGGCGGGGGGTCATCGCGTGACGAGCGCCACTGGAGGCTTCGTCCACTAAGGGCAGGGAGGGACACGGTTACCCTGCATTAATGGAGATTAATGAAGTCCCCTGGCTGACTGTGTGGCTGGAGGCACGAACGAGAGAAGCCGTGAGGCGTAACCCGGCTTTGATTCACGTTGGCCTAGTTAAAAAATTCCTGGAGGGAGTGGGCTGGCAGGGGTTTCTTTTAAGCAGCAGGGGTGGGGCATGGAAATGGTAGGAGCCCTAGCCACATCCCAGCACTCCTTAGGGTCTTCCGCCTCATCCACCCGCTCAGCATCCATCATGGATGCCGGACTCCGCCCCTTCGCATCCTGCGGCAGTACGCCGCTTCATAAAACTAGGCTAGGCGCCCTCGGGAGACGGACCGCCTTCCTTCCTGCTCGCCGAACCCGCTGTGCCCTGTGTACCTCTTGCATGGCGATCGGACGCTTAATTTTTGTCTGTTTGTTTTTATTGTGCGGCATTTTTTTTTGGAATGTGCCTCCCGCTGAGACGAGGATGTGGCGGCTGCTTCACCTGCCTGCTCATGCACTGTCCGTCTCCGGAGTAAACGCCCCCCCCCACCCATAGAACCCACCTTCTTGGAAAAGCAAACAGCTATACTCATATGAGCTATTCAGAACAACCCTAGTGCTCTTTTAAAGCCTCATTAAGGCACATTTCCAGCTTTCTTGAGCATAAGAGAAGAATATGAAGAGAGCGGCATTAAAGGCGTGACACGGTGCAGTGATATATCACTGCTTATGACCCTGCAGAGCTCTGGACCACCCTGGCCGCGTAGGCTGGCTTCCCCGCATCCCTGTCAAGCCCATTGCTCCATGTTGCTTCTGCCGGCTGTGCGTCTGCCAGGCTGCGTTAAACTGATTTCATTAATTCGATTAAGGCGAATCCCCAGCTCAGTTCACGATGGCCCCTCCCACATTGGCGGGGATGTCTCAGTTTCCTCGCACCGTGCACTTCCTTTCTCGGCTGCTCTGCACGCTGCTGTCTTTGTACCCCATTTACACAGTATGTAAAGAGCCAGGCAAAATCCTCCTGGTTCCACAGCATCCCTGTTGCATGACTATGATGAGATGCTCGGAGCTGCTTTATGCATGAGGGAAGCTCAGTGGTTAATTATGCCTCCAGCAGAGCATGGGAACTGAACCCAAAGAGGCATAAGGCTACAGTGCCCCCCAGCTGGGACTATGCCATGAGGGATTCCCACGTAACCATCACGTGATCCACGTTGTCCAATCAGAAAGGATTCTAAAGAGAGCCTGTGGTGATGTGACCTTGGAGTCAGGACTGAGGGGCAGGTCGGATGAAGTATCTGTGACACAAGTGGAACCCGTTGCAGTGATCTGGCCAATCCGTGGGGGGGAGCATGGGAGAGCCCGCCCCCACACGTGCCCGTGACTATGCCCATGTGGGCTAGAGGAGGAAACATCTCGCACGCTCCACGTCGGAGTAGGGGAAGGGCACTTGCAGAGCAAATAAATAACACAGAATGAGTTCAAGGAGGCAGTGTGGGCGGCCGTCTTCCTGGACTTGGCATGCAGGCGGACCTGGAAACAGGGGCTATTTCCTGTTCATCATTACAGCCATCCTTACTTGCGGCTCTGCGGTAAAAAGCATCATCCTGCTTCCCCCGGCCCCTACCGCGCGCGATGCTCAAGGGAGCCCGTTCAGAGATGGGTGTTTGTTTGCTTCGTCGAGCTCTCGTGGGGGTGGGGGGTTTGATGGAGATGGGGAAGGGAGGGGTGAAGCACCGGGGTCCACCACCAGCCCAGATGGTGAACTAACCAAGCAGAAAGCCGAATGTTCCCGGCCAACCAATAAATTGTAGCTTTTCTCTTTCTCTCCTGCCGTTGCCAAGAATGCCACAGGCTCATGTTTGTCGGGTCGGCTTTAAAAATGAGGGAGAAAATATGATTAAACGCAGTATGCATCATATGTAGCGGCTTCTCCAAACTCTAGTTGCAGTTGCATTGTGACTGAAAGCTCTTCAAATGTACTCAGACCATCCACAGCAGAGGGCTTCGTTGTCCCCCCTTGTAACGGCCGTGACTCACGCTGGCAATGGGCGAGCCCATCACTCGGGGTACGGTGAGCCCTTCAGCGCGAAGGAATATGCTCCTCATGTTGACAGGCCGGCCCGCCGGCGGAGCCGCGAAGCCGTGGGCGGTGATACGCCCACTCCGATCTGCTTCCTCGCCTGGTGGCGCCGGGCACTTGGGTCGGTGATGCGAAGGGAAAATGCGCGCTTGTGTGTGAGTGATGTTTGCTGGCTGCTGTTGGTGCACCGTCGCACCCAAAGGGTACAACAAGGTGACTCTCGCCAGCTGTTACGCCGTGTTTTCCACCAATCTTCGTAATGTATGAAAACACAGACCAGCTAGCAGTGATTTGTGCCCATCCCAAACCTCCGGCTCAAGTAACGCATAAACTCCCTTCGGTTGGAGGCATGCGGGTTGATTGATTACACTATTAGGCCCTAATTAAGCTTACCAATTAAGAGGCAGCTATCACTGCATAAAGGTCAATAACCTTTTCACTGCACCCTATGAGCAGAATCATTTTTGTTGGGAATTGCAGCAGCTACATTTGCTTCTCATTATTCATTATTTACATCTATTCCCCCATCTATCCATCCATCCATCTCTTACCCAATTCAGGTTCACGGTGACCCCGCAAACAAGCAATGTGGCAGCTAACATCCAGAACGGGATGCTGTTCCATCATAGGGGACACATTCACGCGCACGATCGATGGCCAATTTAGAGTCGTCCATTCAGTTAACTGAATAATTGTGGACGACACAAAGAAACTGGAATACCTGGGGGATACCTGTCAAAATAGGGGGAGAACGTACAAACTTCAGCCACACACACCCAGAGGCAGGATACAAGCCTCCCACCCTGGAGGTGTGATGCTACAGTGGTATTCACTAAGGCACTGTTCTCTCTTCATTTTTCATACTTAATATAACGGCTGTTCATGGAGTTCTGTGGCCTGGGCTACACCTAGTATCTGCAGCCAGAGTTTCTGTCGTGCCTGAGTTCCCTCAGGTTCCTAATAGCACTCAGTGGCAAATGTGTCTCTTCTCCAAATAAAGCTCAATCATCTTGTGGTTTATGTCTATTAAATAAAGTGACGTGTGGCTGACTGGAGACTGTAAGAAACTTGCAAACACGGGGGAAAGCTTTAGACAACCGAATGAAAATCTCTTTGGGGTGAGTGTAAAGTTTAAGTATGACTTTGGGCATTAATCACTGTTTTCCCCTCTTCAATCCCAGCTGGACAACCTAGATGAACAAGCTGCCCAAATAAGAAGAGAGTTGGATGGACGACTACAAATGGCGGATCAGATTGCAAGAGTAAGTCGGCAGAAGGTTATAGTAAATATCATCTTGTGTACTTTGACCTTAGTAATGTCGGTGTCCCTAACTGTTCTTATATGCATTTAAATAAAAGGCTGGGAAGTTTCCCAAGTTTGTGTCCAAAGAAATGGAGGCCATGTACATCGAGGAGCTCAAGTCGTCAGTCAACCAGCTGATGGCCAACCTAGAAAGCATGCCGGTGTCTAAGGGTGGGGAGTTTAAGCTGCAGAAGCTGAAAAGAGGTCACAATACCTCCATCATCGACATGGGCCAGGAGGACGAGAACCAGCTCTCCAAGTCTGATGTGGTGCTCTCTTTCACCTTGGAGGTGCGATCAAAATCCTGCCTTATAGCTCTAGAAAGTGAAAAAAAGAAAGTAGAGTATGCAAGCTTTGCCCTCATAGAGAGAGTGCAAGACTGAGCCAATGCATAGCAGTAATAATAATAATAATTTCCAGTAGTATGTAAATTTCAAGACTGTAAAATCCATGCATTACTTTTTGAGCACTACTCAATCTACTGAATGGGAATTTTCAGGGCATGCATGAAACCATACTCATTCTGGAGTCTTAATTGCTGACTTAGTTCAATTAAATTTAAATGACATATTTTGCTTTACTACAATTTGAAGACTAGTTCCTCCCATTGTTAAGGGGAGGAATTGGCTTTACCAGGAAACATCTAGCAATGAAGGGTAACTGGCTCTCCTTCAGTGGCTTTGCATTTCCCAACTTTCTCTTCTATAAACCAGTATGTGTGGAGACATTTGAAAGGTAAGCTCTAGTAAAATATGCTTTCATGATGAACGACTCCCTATAAATGCGGCATAGCCCGAAGAACTATTCCCCTCTTCTGAGTATTAATTATACCATCAAACATTCAATATTTCCCTCTGCCTTTGATTATAATGTACTATGGTGAGCAGTATTATTACCATGGCAGTAGTAAGACACCTGTTGTTTGAAAAGGAGCAGTGATTTGTGGTGCGCATGCTAGAGACTGGAATCCATTTTGTGGGTTTTATTTTTGTTTGTCTTTAATTTCCAGGTTGTAATAATGGAGGTTCAGGGCCTGAAGTCTCTGGCTCCCAACCGCATTGTCTACTGTACCATGGAAGTGGAAGGGGGTGAGAAACTGCAGACCGATCAAGCAGAGGCCTCCAAACCGACGTAAGTCTGGAAATAAGGAGACGGGATTTTTTTAGCTGTGTGCCGAGTGCAAAGAAGGCAAGAGAACAAGTTTCTAGTTCTTGTGGCTGCCTGTGCTGTAAGGACACCATAGTGTCAGCAGCAACACATGAATTATGATGGTGTTGATTCTTCACGGCTATGATCATGCAATGATTCATTCTTGGTTGATTGACCCAAAAATCGATGTGTAAATGTTGGCAAAATATTTTCCTAGGGAGTATATCAAGCACAAGTTTAACCCTAACCCTAAACCTGAACCACAATCCCGAATCTACCTGTCTTGTGTTGCAGCAGTTCACTTGGCTGCCATTCAAGTGTATTTTTACGCTTTTTTTGTTATGAGAGTTTGTTGTGACTGGGTTGCCATTATCAACACTCTTACACAAAAAAATCCATAAGCTATTTAAAAGAGAAAGAAAAAACACACTGCTGGAATATTTTCTCACACATGAACATAAAGAGTTCTCCCGCAGTAGGTTTTTTTCCTGATGCGGTTTTCGCAGTGTCCGCTTCCTGCCAGTTTATGTAATTCCCGCTGTAAGCTCGGTGGGAACGGAAATGGCGCATGATGTTCGGAATCAGAATCAAAGAGCTGCCACACTTTCCCCATAGCCCAGCTCTTTCCCCCTTTCTTGCTTTAATTGAAGTGCAGACTAAGCACTGTGTCTACTTCTAATATAAATCATGTCTTTTAAATACTCAGTCTAGGATATCTGTTTTGCCCACAGCAGATGCTGAGTGACTCGTTTTTATTAGAGTCCACTGAGGTGAGCTGTAGCGGTCCCATTGAAATCTTGCATGTTTTCGAAATTGTCTTATTGACGTAGCTGTTAAGACATGAAAGATGACCTTTAATAAAAGGTGTTTTGTTGCAAGTCCTGGAAGTCTGATATCACAAGGCATTTATTTTTAAAGAATGTTTCAAAGAGTGTGTGTTTCAGAGCTGGGATGGGGAGTTGATTCTGGGTCAGAAAAGCAACCTCATGGTGTTGATTTCCGTGGGCCCGGCCGGCGTTATTCCATCCTCTGGGGACATTAGAGACAGATGTTGTATTTGCGAGTTATAACAGCAAATCACTTAGAGCTGGCATATAGCTTTTGGTTGAAAGAACCTTCTTCTGCTCAAACAGGCAGTAGTCTTCTGAGGCTGTGTGCTCAAATCCCTCTTAATGCCTGTCTTGGCCGTGAAGTAGGTAAATAATCACTGATGAAGGGGAGGCTTCACTTCATTGGTTAATGGAGAACTGGGGTAATGTAATGTAAGCATCAGACAGCTCATTCTGCATGTGACACTAAAAATTATTACATATTCACTGCAGTTGCCAAGAAGTCGAACTCACTTACAGGCAAGATTCATCCAGATGAGGGCTGCGTTGTATCAGGGTTGCCAGGAATAGGCGATATAAATCCCTTGGGGAAGAGTAAAATTTCAGGGCAACCACTGGAGGACCGGACAATATTACTTGCACTTGGGGATCTTTTCTTAAATGATGATTAAACAGAGATGCTGCCAGTATCTGGTGAATATGGCTTATAGATTGTAAGATGTCGTCCCCGAGACTGAAAAGCACAGCTGGTCCCTAGGTTTTGCCAGGCTGTTCTCGACATTGTCTAAATATAATCCTAGGAGACGCTGTCTTCAGTGTTGCTGGGACAGGAAGGCTTAGTTGTAGAGATCTCCCGGAATATTAGCTGGGAGAAAAAAAATAAGAGCTTAACATGGGGGGAGGGGTAGCAAGATGAAGTCATGGGGGCATTTAGGTTCTATTTAAATGGGTCTCTCCTTCATGTACTGTAGCTGCCTCTCAGTTGCTATAAAAAGCCCCCCAGTCCCTGATATCTGGCACCATCTGACTGACTGACTAGTGGACGGTGAAAGAGGGATGCTGATGCATCGCAACAGACGGTGCCAAACAGCCATCCAGGTACTAAAGAGGCAGGACCAGCATTGGGCTCGACGGGTAGGTGTCCAAACCAGGCAGGTGCATGGGCGTAATGAGTGTATAAAAGGAAAAGCATCAGCAGATGGGTCTTCTCTTTTTGAATTTAATAATCCGGCCTCAGAATATTCTCGCAAGCGACAGGAGGATGTTGTCACTGAGTGGCCACAGGCAGATTCACACACTCTGGCCGGCCAAGTCTCACCTGTTTGTGTACATCTTTGTCAACGGTATGTTGAGTGAGAGACAGAGCTGTAATATTATTATATAAAATTCAATGAGCTGTAATTGATTATATAAGATATGTCTTAATTTTGCAAATGAGGGTGACAAGTCTTTTGACAAAGGTATCTGTCAGTAGTTAATTTGTAGTAGACAGTAAGGAATGCTTTAGTAAGGTGTAATAATGATAGCAGGCATGGAAATTGGTTATTGGAATAAATTTGATAATAAAAATGCATGATTATCCATTCATTGTGGTGCACAAGGCAGGGGCGTACCCTGGAGAGGATACAGAGTCCATTACGGGGCCCATGCACGGTTTTGGACTAACGTGAAAACTTCCCAGAGGATTCAAACCACTGGGCCACAGTTTATGTTCATGCAGTTGAAAATTCATAAATAAAATGATTGGAGTGGGGGAGTTGATGGCAGATGGCTGAATTTGATTGTCCATCGATGAGGAAACCGTCAAACAATAGGCTCACAAAATACCTCATATTGTTAGCCTGTGAATTCAGAGTGGCAGTGGTTAGAGTGTATCTCTATTTGGCTTCTCTGCAGGCCCGTCAGAGAATTGCGTAGTTTGAGAACCGCTGGCAGATCAGGAATTCAGACTCTTTGATGTTAAATTGCTGATGGAACAGGCAAATCTGCCTTTTCACCCTGTGCTTTTAAGCTCTTTGTAATGTAAGGCTGCTACTGGCACAACTAATCTGGACAAACGTAAGCCAGGCAGTTTTGCAAGCAACAGTGAGCTGACATTTGTAAGTGCTTTTATGTCTCAGAAAGTCATGTCTTTGTTTTAAACGAATAGGGAGATAACTCTATCTATGAGGAAGAAACTCAGTCCATTTTGTATGAGAAGTTCGAGTTTGAATAGGGGCGAGTGGCCATGTTTGATACCATTTCCAGTTTTTACCTCTAGTATAGGTTTAAGAATCACCTCTGAAATGACATACACATATAAAATCTGCTTTCTTTGACCATATATGTCAATGTTAGAGGTGGTGCTGTCTGGTGTAGGATAGCAACACAGTATAAGTGCAAAAGAGCCAATGGGAACATCAAATAGGTATCATAGAAACATCAAACATCAAACATCAAAACATCAAAGAGGTTAAGATGACACTGAAGAAAGTTCTTAATCTGAACCCATTTTGCAACACAAAAGGCCCAGAATGTATACATGAGCAAAGCTGCAAGTCACTGGATCAAGTGCCAGCTAAATAAAGAGTAATGTGAATATGACATCTGATGTTTCAAACACACACAGAGGTAAACATCTGTTTTTTTTTTTGTTCCAGTCTTTCCTCTTCAGTAGCCACACCAAGGATGTACTTGGCCAAGGAAATGGTTTGGCTGATATGTTGGTATAAGAATTACTGGTGGAAGCAAACTTCCTGCTATAAACAGCCATGACGTGTGATAAATGGCTCAAGCTGCGGCCTGTTGTTAGGCTTCTGCAACATGACCGTCATGGAGACGTTTTGGTAAATAAGCATCAGTCCCCACCAGCACGAGATTTGGGGTTATTCTCCTGCTTTGATTATGATAATTAAAATAATTGTTGATTAGTCACACTTTGAGACTAAATGTACATGTGTTATGTGTGAATCAGGTGCAGTGTTGTTGAAGATGACTGACACACAAACAGGCAAATCAGCAAAGGAAAATGTAATTAGGTGCAACATCAGTAGGATTGTCTTATTGGGGGAAAGGAATAGAATGGAGGGATTGAAATGTTAGAGAACAAGGTGAAAAGGACACAGTGGACAAAGTACCGCAGATCACGGTGCCATGGGGGTGCCATATATAATGGCCAAAAACTATTGAACGTGTTGAAGCAATTGGGTTATGGAGTTATCAGTGCTTGATTTTGATTGCCACTGTATTTTTTATGCCATCATTCTGTTTTTTTGAAAACTGTTTTCTCCCACATTTAGTAGGTTAAGATTTGTTTGTGGCATCTCTGCTCCAGTATTGGACTTCCCGTCCTGCGTGGGTCTCCTTCAGACACCTCATGTTCGTCCCATAGTCAAAGGAATCCAGCAGATTCATCCATGTTGTTCATCTGTACATGAAATCCCTAATTGTAAGCAGGTTTAAACAATAACTGCATTTAAGTGCACAGTTCTGGCTTAGTCATCAAATGTAAGTAGTAAGGCAGATACATATATTTTCATAACTGTAATTCATACAGTACATAACATATATAGCATGAATCACTTTAGGTTAAAGCCTCACCCGAAAACAGCAAAAAGATTTTAGACTTTGATGTCACAAACACCTGTTAATGATTAGCTCTCTTGGTGGTTGCCTCCTTACACAGAGAATGTTTATAACACACTTGGTGGTTTTGGCCCTCAATGAGAATCATTTACTTCAAATCTCGACAATGATTGCTTTTGTGATACACTGAAGATTTACTAATTCACGTTAATTGATATTGACTCACCATTTCAACCTGGTAATGTTATAATGGTTTATAGAAGAAATGAGCCTAGTATTGCGTTTGCCTGTTAGATTGTGTGCTGAATGTAGATATGTATTGTCTTACTAAGATGTATGACACCCAGAGAAAATGCTCACACAGACCGAAACCAAGGGGAAAACATTTGTGTCACTGATGGTGCATCTCTAGGCTGATAATTCCAGCAGGCATGTGAATGGTTACTGAATCTCCAGCCTTACTTGGCACCATTTGAATAAAATCAGCCGTAAGACTCAAGTCATCCTAAGTAAGGCGAGCAAGTGCTGGTGAGCCAAAGCGGAGACGCAAAATCTGCCAAATCAGCAAAGCAGATTTGTGGGGCTATTTTTAAATACCAAAATACAACCATGATTTCAATGAGTTCCATTGCTTCCTAACTATTCGTCACTGAAAAGGGATGAATGTTTAAAAATAGATTCAAAAATAGAATTGCAGGAGCAAGCGACAACTGCCCATTACATCTGAATGTTGCATTAATACGAAAAAATGTAATGAAAAATGTTACCATTGTGATTCATCCGTGACCAGAGTACAGCGATAGATAATACTTTCCTAAACATTTAAATAATGTTGCATTTCTTAATTTTCAACTGCTATATGTTAATAGATATATACTGGGTGCATATATGAATAGTTTTGGTATGTATACAGGTAGGGAGGTACACTTTATAGGTTTCTCCCCTAAATATAAAAACAGCTAATTACCCCAGCATTGGATATCTTTTGCCGTTATTCCTTGACTTTTTATTTTTTACATGCATTTGAAGAATGTCATATAAATTAATATTGGTTTTTCTCAACACATAATTTGTATTAAATGTTTCATTGTGGAACTGTAATATACATTGACAATAATTAGACCCCTACATTCTTTCATTTATGGATTTTCTCTGTGGAAAACTCGCAACCTTGGTAACATTTCTAGTCTGGTAATGTGGGCATGGACATGGAAAACGTTTTAAAAGTCACACAGTCATTGTTCTGCAAAAGTGTACGACTTCCAACACTGCCATCTAGTGGTGGCATCCAATGCTTCCCGCATTAACCTAATTTTTTGGCTGTTTTCTTGTTTGCGAGGCTGTAATTGGTAATAATAATGATACTTTTCTCTGCCGTTTGTACCAGTACAGGTACATAAGAATAAGATGAAAAATTTTCCGATTTTTGCGTATTTCAACTTATCAAACACATACATATGCAGCAGAGAGTGAGGCCTGGGATCAGAGCGCAGTCAGCCGTTTATCCTTGCAGCAGTTTTTTGAGGTTAAGGGCTTTGCTCAAGCGCCCAGCAGCGGTATAGTTACTTGGTCATGCATGGGATTCAAACCAGAAACCATCTAGATACATTAACGTGCATCACTTGAAATAAATACAACACAACACCTGAATGAAGATTTCAAATGGTGCAGTATTGGGGCAAGGATATTAATGAACATTTCTGAATTGTTGGGACAGGTGAATCATAGTCCGTTCCCCCAAACCACTTCGGAGCGGTAAAAGCACGCCGTCCCCATTGTGTGGCCCCGTGGAGTGCGCCGTCAGTTCAGCATGCGCTAGAGCACCCGCCGCGCGGAAAATCGATGACTCCTGCGCATCGCAGTGAGCCTGTGTAAAGTCAGACCGCCGGCTAGAGAGCAAAACCCAGCAGGATCCTCCAATGACAACCTGTCAAGAAACTCCAAAGCTCAACGATCAGAAAAATCCCTCTAGATATGAGCAGTCACCCCGGGTTTATGGGGGAAATGAGGAGAGGAACGAGAACCGAAACAAAACAGCTCCCAGAAACCGAACACAAACTGCTCTCATGATATTTGAATGAGATATATAGTCTGAAAGTGAAGGCTGGAGATGCAGTCTTCAAAGCTGTCATTTTTAATGCAGAATGGCCTGTCATAGAAGAAGCGTGAAAAATATTGATAGATCTCTATGTTGGCTTTTTTTACCATGTAATTTTTGAAGCTGGGCAATGTGTCAGGTCTTGTAACGGAGTTAATGGTTATTCTGAAGTTTGTAAGGTGACTGACTGATGTACAGGTATTACAGGACAGTGCTCAATGTCAAGCTGGACCCGTCGTGAAAGAATTAATATGACTTGAGAGAACTGGAAGTTCTGCTCCAAAGTTGACCACTGGCAGCGGTATATCTCGTCCAGAAATTGGAATATGCATTTTTCTGAAGGCCAAGAAATCCTTGAGAAACCAACGATCAAGCTTTCAGACAGACATATCTCAGTGGGTTAGTATGCTGTGCCTGTGATCAGAAGGTCTCCGTTTCAAGTTTTATGGTTGCCAGAGCTGATTCACCGTTGGGCCCTTGAGCAAGGCCCTTAACCCCAGAATTGTTCCAGGGACTGTCTGACCTGGGTTTCTCAATTGTATGTTGCTAAGGATAAAGCATTGGCTAAATAAATGAATGCATAGCTGCAGGTTTAAGGTTATGTTGCTTGGAAAAACCTGCATGTAGCGAACAGCGAACAAAGTGCAGCACTCGCTTCTCCTCAGAAACAGCTAATCTCCTGCAGTTTTCATTTACTGTGGTGTCTAAAGTTTACAGAGGATGGACAAAAAGCATCCAATCAGCAGCAATGTGTTGTCAGAAACGCCATGTTAATGAGACGGGTCAGATGAGAATGGCCAGATTGGTTAAAGCTACAGAAAAGCCACGAATACAAAATGAACAGCTCAGTAAAACTGTAGTGTGCAGAAAGGCTTCTCTGAACACACAACTCATCCATCCCTGAAGTGCTTATGGAAACAAAGTACTAATGTTTTACTGAGCTGTTCATTTTGCATTTGTGGCTTTTCTGTAGCTTTAACTGGTCTGGCCATTTTATCTGGTAACACATCGACTGCTTAATAATGTGGCCACTGAGTGTATATTATTCATGTATCAGTGTATAATACAAATAGTGGGTGAATTTACTGTTTATTATTTTTCATGAACATGTTAAACTTCCAACTGGTTACTTTTTGATTCATGTCCATTTAAAGCAACAATTATCCCAGCCACAGTGAATGTAATAACTATTGTAATCAGTTGTAAGCAATATACTGATATCGGTATTATATTGCAATACCAAAAAAATTAAAACAGTACAATTCTGTCATTTTCAAAGTTTAGATATTTAAAAAGACCTGAACCCAAGTCCAGAGGTGTGAGGCTACAGTGCTGACCACTGCACCAACCACTGCACCACTGTGCTGGGAAGAGGCACAGTTGCACTCGTTTCACATGTCTCTTGCACGAAGAAGCTACATAGATGGAAGATGGAAAGAGCCGTTGCCCACTGCCTGCCTCTAGCTGATAAGCAGGATGGCAGAAGTGAGAAATAGTGATATTTTGCTTGGAAACCGGACGAAAAGGGTGAACACGCAGCGCAAACAGCTCCAGTATGCAAACTCTGTTACAACAACACATCTCAACATATACCCTGATTTATATGAGGAGTTTAAAGATCGTCAGGTGTGCATGATAACAAATATAAGACACGTGATAGTAATATTTATGCAATATGTAATTTCGTGGTTATTAAGTTTGGTTCAGCCTACATGTGGGTTCATTCATTTCCTTTTCCTCAGAGACGAAAAGTACACTCGGCTAAATGAACTGAAGAAACACAAGTATAAAAGTAGCCTTAGTGTATTATCGATAATGTTTTGTAACAGCAGAGACCAAATTAATATCAGAATCTGTGTATTGAATGGACATAATTAATCTATGCATATTTCATGGATAGTGTTAAAACTATATTATATGTTATTGGTGTCTGTTTAATTCTTTAATTGGCCTGTTTATTTTAAAGCAACATGAAATTTAATGGCAATGTTTTACAGTATCAGTTTAGTATCAGTACAGAATCAATATCAAGCTACCAAAGCTGGTATTGAAGTTTGGTGGCAATCCAACTCTATCGTGGTGTGGGGGTAGTGGTCTGTTGCTCTGTTTCGGTAATCACATAAGAGCTGGAAAGACGAACAGAACTGCTTCTCTGACACGTCTGCTGACGGATTTGTTTCTCAGCACTGCAGCCTCCCTCCTTTTTAACACTTCTGGGGTGGGAAGTCCCAGGCTGTTTCTTAAATTTATCTACATAACATCTCTGAAAATGTGATTTCTGTGGAAGCGGTACCCCGAGCCGATAAACACGACTGATGCTGTGACTGAATAGAACAGAGATGCCTTATTAATCTCCGTGAGGAAATTCTCTCTTCGCCTCCCCTGTCTTGCTCATCATGACACACACATATAGGTGAGCGCAAGCTTGGGGGTCAGAGCGCAGGGTCAGCCAGCGTGCAGCTTCCCTGGGGGACTTGTTCAAGGGCCTGCAGACATGTGACTATTCTGCCAAGGCTCTCAGTGGCAACTTTCCGATCACAGATACAATGGCACTGTGGGACACACACTGCCTGTTACCTCAGCAGATGCCTCATGCACCACAACCCCAATGACTCCTCTCCTGGGGGAGTGGGATACTTTCTACCCATGGCCATCCATCCATCCATCCATCCTTTACCGCTAGTCAGGGTCCCAGGGCCTCAAGCATGGTGCACACGGTTGGTGTGCACTCTGGACATGATGTACCAGTGACTTGTAAAGATGGTAGTATCTACATTTCTCCTATACGGGGAGCATGAGGGTGGGGGAGCTGTTGACCCTGTATCAGGCTGAAAATAGTAAGGTGATCAGAGTCCGTAGCAGTACGATAAGTAGCTTTTCTGGAGGTGCATGCATATTTGCTGCAGCATGCATGTGTCTGTGCTGCCCTCCTGCTCTGTGTACTTATTGCTAGAGAGTCTACCCCCCCCCCACCATGTCCCCCGCCGCCCGGCAGTGACGCCGAGACCTCAGCCCCACTCTGCATCGCTTCCTCTCTCCTAATAACTTGAGATGTTCTTGCCGCAGGGGCTCTGGTAAAGTACCAAGCATTTAATACTCCTCTCTTCTCACTGGGTCTAGCTGCTATTTCTGGCTTGTTTTTTTTTTCTTTTTTTTTTTTTAAATCATATTGGACACAGTTTGCCTGCTGTAAGACTTGTATGAGTGGATGAGTTCTTTAAATGGCCCTGACTCCATCTTCCAGCAGCCACAGCATGACTTTTGGGGTCGACCTTTGTGAAAACCTCAATTTGACATGGCTTGACATCAGTCAGTTTGTCCCTCAGGTGCACCGTAGGTAGGAGCGCCATAGCGGCCTTGAATCAGGCAACGGCTGCAGAGCAAAAGGCTGCTTTGTGTAACCTGGCAATGCTTTCATCTTCCAGCTGGGGCACTCAAG
The DNA here is from genome assembly GCA_026781065.1 of Mormyrops boulengeri. Taxonomy (NCBI): domain Eukaryota; kingdom Metazoa; phylum Chordata; class Actinopteri; order Osteoglossiformes; family Mormyridae; genus Mormyrops; species Mormyrops boulengeri. The sequence goes on from JAODLD010000113.1 coordinate 25,029,367, forward strand.
GGGACTTCACCACAACACACCCGCTTCCTGTGGTCAAGGTGAAGCTTTTCACAGAAAGCACAGGGGTGCTGGCGCTGGAGGACAAGGAGCTGGGAAGGGTGAGCCGTGGCTTTTACACACCGCATAATATCAGCTCACCTCCGCTGGACGGGACCCAGGGGCAGCCTGTCTCATTATGCCTTATGTATGTTACAACCACAAAAAAAAGTCTTAGTAAAAATGATTTCCTGACTCTCTTGTTGAAATGCTGAAAGGCAATTGAGAAAACACCCGGAAAATTTTATACATAAGAAGCATAAATGCGGCAGTAAATTCACTATAATCTTACAGGTCAGTGTCTTCTTTGCAACAAATATGGGTATTGGAGACTTATTATTATGGGGTGGTTTAGAGTGGAAATGGATCTTTCACTTTCACAGCATTGTGACTGGAGAACTCGCAAGCGTTTTATCTCTTTGGGCTAATAGTGCATTTGTATATATTGAAGAAATGTGTTTTTAAATAGAAAATGTAAAAGTTAAGTGACGTATTTGAGAGCTCAGCCTTTTCGCGTGTAGCGCACAGGATAGTGCAGCTTCTGTATTTCCTGTCCAGCCCTGCTGCGACTGGTCCTGACTGACAGCCTTGGCAGGTAGCTTCCCTGCATGCGGTGGAGCTATTAAACGTCACCTTGTCGTGCTGACCTTGACCGAATCTCTTGCTTCTGTGGAGGTAGACTACTCGCGGGGCCAGTTTGTTGGCACACTTTCACGGCAGATTAGGGCAGGTCTTGAAAGGAGAGCAGTTCCCCTTTACCCCATCCATCCAGATACAGTTTCTGATCGCTTTCATGTTGGGGGAGAAAAGGCAGGGGGAGAAGATTAGTGCTGGCATCAGCAGAGAAGACCAGTGTGCCGTCTGCCTGGGGCAGCTATTTCAAGTGACATTTAACTGTGTTTGTGTAGAAACCCTGACGTAAACAAAAAATATCAACACTATTGTATTTTAATGAGAATAAATGAACTCTTTGCTCTTTTATTACAAAGTATCAACTACTAGGGATGTAAAGGTACACGGTATATTACCGATGTTATGACTACAATGAATTCTAGCTCTCGAAAATAAGACGACGCCATTTTTTTGGGTTAAAAAACACTATCTAATATTCACACCAATATGTACCGGACAATGACATATGGCATATCGTAATACCATGGTTCACATGTGTGTAACAAACCGTTGGGGGTGTACCGAACGGTTCAATAATATACCGTGTACCGTTACACCCCTACCAGTTAAGTAAACATGTTGCTACCAAGCTAAATATACGGTTAGTTGGAAAAATAAAGAGTTCATTTTTTAAGTAAAGGGTGATGTGTGTTTTTGTTTTAAATATACGGATACAGAAACCACGACACATACCGAACCGTGGGCAAACAGTATCGTTACACCCCTGACTACTACTACCGTTATTATTATTATTTATTTACTTTTTATGCTGTTATTTGTATGATCCTCACAGGTTGTCCTGCACCCAACGCCCAACAGTCCCAAGCAATCAGAGCTACATAAAATGAGTCTGACAAAGGCGTGCCCTGACCACGACCTGAAGATCAAGTTGGCCATCCGCATGGACAAGCCACAGAACATGAAGCATTGTGGGTAAGACGGCAGCAATCACTCCCTAAGAGCTTGCTGTTCAGCATCGGCGCATTGTAACGGCACGTGGCGAGTGCCGCTCTTCCACAATGCTGCGCCGGTATCGCCTGGACATCCAAGAGGCAGTTTTTCACAGAAACATCTCCAGGAGACCTGGTGCGATGCAGAGGAATATTGCAGAACCATCCACCAGAACATGGACGTCAGTATGTGGAGCAGTTTATGCAGCCAGATGGAATAAATCCAGTATAATTCAGCTGTGGAATGCAAAAGAAAGATAAGCTGTGTAGACTAATAAGATCACAGTGCAATGCAGATTTCATTTTGGGTGTGGGAACAAAACAAGTTCCAGTCTATATATAGTGGACATGTTATAATGCTGTTAGGGAACTATAAGCATAGTATAATTTTTCATTGTATGTAGCTTTACATTTCTTATCTTTTTTTTACTGCCAGTTAACTTTAAACAAATGCTTGTTAGAACCACAATAATTGTGTACCTGGTTGCTTTTGCATTTCTGCAGGATCCAATTCTTAAAGCAAAATTGCTTTCATTTGTATCATACTGTGCTGAGAAATTTTAGCTATTTAATTGTTTTTTTTGAATTAATAAAATTTATTTTTTGCAGGTACCTGTGGGCATTTGGGAAAAATGTATGGAAGCGATGGAAAAAGCGGTACTTTGTCTTAGTGCAGGTAAAAAAACGGACACATGAACATATTTAAAGTTCATTCATTTTATCTTATGAAAGATGAATACTGTACCTCTCGGGGGAGGTTTATTACAGAAAAAGGGTACAGATATATAATGGGGGTTCTGTAGGTGGTGACAGTCTTTTCAGGGCCTGTGTGGTGGGCGTGGCGTTCTCTGCTTGCCTTCACATCCTCCCTGCATGCAGGGGAAGACTGCATCGCCCCCAGTTGCTGAAATTACTAGTTGCCAACCATGTCCTGTTGGCACTCCTTGTGGCCGACGGTAAGAAAACTATGGCCACCATCGGTCAGTGTGGTCCTGATCGCCCCCTGCTGGTGTCCGGCGGATTCCCGGGGTGTTCTCGCATCACCCCCATCAACATCTTGGCTCCCTTTACTCCCGTCTAACAGTTGCTTAGTTATCCACCAATTTAATAAAATCCCTGCGTTGTTACAATTGCATGTGCATGAAATGCCATGTCGATATTATCACACATCATGCAAACCTAGTGGCGCACTGGGTAGCGCTGTCGCCACACACCGCCGTCTTGTGGGTGTGCAGTTTGCATGTCGTCCCCGCGTTGTCATGGGGATTCCTTCGGATACTCTGGTTTCCCTCCCATGGTCCAAAAACGTCCTGAGGTTAAGTAAAGTTAATAATTTGCCTGTCGGTGTGAATGGTGTGTGAGTGTGCCCTGAGATGGGTTGGCACCCTGTCCTGGGTTGTTCTCTCCCTCGCGCCTGTAGCCTCTGAGATAGACTTCAAACACCCTGGAACCCTCAATAGGACAAGTGGATGGATGGCTATGCACCCACACACACACACACACGTACACACACACAGATACTCCCATAAAAGCCTCAGTGATAAGCTTGCTTCCTGTTTGAAATAACTGAAAATTGCTTCGGTTAGAGGTATTTGAAAATTCTCACCATATGATGATGAGTCGACTCCCTGTCTGCTTCCGAGTTTCTTTTATTGGTTAAGAATAAATTCACTATTACAGCAAAGATAAAGACATAACACCATGGAATATAAGCATTTCATATGGAAAGTGTGAGCTTGTTTTTTGGGCTCTCCTCTCCTCTCTGCCGTTATCTGATATCAGTCTGTTTCCCTCTCGGCAGGTGAGCCAGTACACCTTTGCCATGTGCAGCTACAGGGAGAAGAAGGCGGAGCCCCAGGAGCTGCTGCAGCTGGATGGCTACACGGTGGACTACACTGACCCCCAACCAGGTGGGCCCTCTGAAACCCCCCCCCCCATTCCTGCCTAAAACCCCCAACTTGTAGGTCGCAGCAAAGTCAGCATTTACGTTTTTGCCCTTTAATGTACGCGTGTGTGCAGATAATTTTTTTGCTTCACACTGTAAGAGACGCGGGCATACGAGGGAGGAACGGACGCGAAAGCACAAGAGACAAAAGCAAGTGGATTTTGTGAAGGGCTGCGGTAGGACGTGGGCTTGGAGCTCAGGGTCTGAGTCTGTCTTTTGTGAGCTGAAGGAAAATCGAGTGGAGACAGTGAAAACATTTGGGTTTTGGTCTAAAACAGACAAAACAATTTAACATTTTAGCCATATTACCCAGGTTCAGTATATTACCACTAATCATACAGTGATGAATGTTCCGCATACCAGCACTGACCTCTGAGCTTTTGAGCCACAAGGCTCTTTGAAAGGGCCCATTTTTTACCCTTCTGCAGGCCTGGATGGTGGGAGGGCTTTCTTCAACGCAGTGAAGGAGGGAGACACTGTGATCTTTGCCAGTGACGACGAGCAAGACCGCATCCTGTGGGTTCAGGCTATGTACCGGGCCACTGGGCAGTCCCACAAGCCTGTCCCACCCACCCAGGTGCAGAAGCTCAACGCCAAGGGAGGGGCAGCACCCCAAATGGACGCACCCATTTCCCAGTTCTGTAAGTAAACCAGTACCAGTTCAGATGTGTAGCTCTCACCTGCACTTTTTGCCACACTCTGGAAGACAGAGTACTTCACCCCCACACAGTCCTCTGTAATTGCCCCTCGAAGGAATCGCTTCTACGCCACAAGCTCATCCTCCGCACTCCTTTCCGATTCTGTGGCCTTCTGCGGTGACAAAACTGAAAAGTGACAACACAATTGAAGTTAGACGTTGTGGGGACTTCCTCAGGTTGTAGCAGACAGCGCCAACCCGCCCGCAGTAGCATCACACGCTGCGCTGTCAGGGTTCATTTCCTTAAGGGGGGGAGCCCCCCCAATGAGGCTGTGTCCCCCTTCACCTTTTAAATACCCCTATTGATCTGGGACTTGAGCCAAGGTAAGGCTGCCTAGTGCCGTGCAGACTTGAAATTCTGCGTCGTAAATGTCCTTCTTCTATCTCTGTGACTTGACGGTACACTCACAAAGACACCGGTGTGTATCTCTGGGCCGTGCACAATGAAATGCCACTCTGTACACGTGAAGGATAGCAGAGTATTAAACCATAATAGATCCTGCTATTCAGAAAAAAATGAAGAACATGGTTTTGGTTTGCGTCCTTCCTAATAAACTCATAGTGGAGTATTCCTGTGAAAGGTTAACCTGCATAAGTTAGTAGAATAGATGGCATGCAGAGAAAATGTGCAAATGTTTTTGTTTTTATTTATTTTTTTCTGGAAAAATCTAAGAATAGGCTGCAGTTTTTATAATGCTCATTTTACTTAAGTAGTTTTTCGGTGTATAACAGCCATAGGGTGTATGACTTGGCAACCTCAGGATTAGCGTATAATACATGCTGTATAATATAAAGAAACATCTGTAAAAAGTAGGGTTTCCTAGTGAGAGCCAACGTATAAACTGCTGTACAGAATCTATAAACATAAATTCTGTGTTGTTTGTTCATTAGCTTGTTTCGTCAAGTATGTGAACATTCGACGTTCTGTGACCTGTTGATTCTGAAGGCCGGCAGATGCCATTCAAAGCTTCCTCACTGTGACCCCCCCCCCCCCGAAACACTGTGGCCTCTTGTAGGTGTTTCTGTCCTAGGTTGGGTTGAATGGCATGGGTCAGGGAACAGAGGTCCCGCTCAGAGCTTTGCTGCAGTATATTTGTCTGCTCATGTGACTCTCCAGCAGGGTCCTCAAAACCCAAGCACCGTGACTATTTTGTGCAATTGCAGTCTAGGAGAATATTAAGACTAACAGCCTACATGCAAACATAGTTACTAGGCAGAATATTTGGGTGAGGAATGTACAGATGATACAGGGATTCAAATGATCACTTCATGTTTCAAGAATAATGTAATCCTAATGCCTCTGCTTAAACAATAATACTTAGTCTCCATTTCTGCTCTCTGATGGAGAAAAATGATGTTACTGTCATATTTACCGGCTAAGGCAAGATGAGTAAAAAACTAAAGTATTACGTTGAACTGTACTCATATACACTAGTGGCCAAAATTGTGGGAAGAGCTAGCATTTTTGGCATTATGCTATAAAAATTACTACACAAATATTGGCAGTAATGTTTAGAAACAATCATAGAATGTTTACAAATATCATACATTGGATGACTAAATAAGTAACTGGAGTAACTGAAATAAAGTTCTGCGATCACTAAAAATTGGTAGTGTTTCCACAGTTTTGGCCACTAGCGTACTAGTAACTTACCCTACATGAGCGCTGGAAGAGCAAACAAATCGTCTACAGCAGAGTGATGAAGCGAATGCCCAGACCCTCTGATAACCTTCTTTCTCCAGTTCTTTCCTTCTGTTTTCCTCCCTTTTCTCTCTTTCTCCTTCTGTTACTCCTAATTCCCCCCCCCCCCGTAGTGGTACTTCCTGTCACTCCCTCTGTCCCTTTCTAACCCACCACTTTCTCTCTCATGTTGGTACAAGTTGTGGTTTTGTGTTTTCTTTTCTCATGCTTTGCTCGTACCCTTTACTACTGCAGCTGCTAGGTTAGGTTTCCTGTCTGCTCTCCTCAGCCTTGTTGCTAGTCTTTATGTTATTCTGGTTTGTTCCTTCTTACCCCGCTATCTTCTAGCTGGACTGAAGGGTAAGTGCATCCCTGTAGCCAGCACAGCTCAGATAATCTCGCCAAGATTATCTGACTAAGGCAATGTGCTTCTTTATCTCTCTCTCTCTCTGTCCTCCTTAATTCTCTCTCCATATCTAGACCTCTGTAGACAGATCTGTCCTCTTTGATTTCCTTGGTTTTTAGGTTCTGAATATGACCTTCCATTCTTACCAGATTAGGATGCATGTGTTTTTTTTAGTCATATTATATTGGTTAAACATTTATCTATCTATCTATTTATGTACTTGCATAATTGCCTTCTCTCTGCATAATTGTATTTGGTGGCAAAGGCTCCTCAGAGTAAAGCAGTTAGTTTATTTTTTTCAATAAGCCTGTTCTGACATTAGTGGATCAATTACCCTATATGATTTTATTTGGATAATTTATTTTTACTTTTTCGAAGACACATAATATCGATTCATAATTTTTTTTGCTCTCCGCGCCCCTGTACCAGATAAGAGGTTGGAGGATGGATGGATGGATTATTTTTTCATGTAAAACCTATAGTTCAACCTCTGGCATATACATGTTATTTTGCCAGCTTCTGACAAAAAGAACTGTCTTATTTACATTAATATGTTATATAAGTGCAAGTGAAGAAAATAATTTAAAAACCAGTAGCATGATTAATGTTTTGGACAAAGTTAGATAAGGCTGATCTAGAACAGAATGTGTTTTGAGAACCAGTTATTTCCAGACAGAGTGGAGATCTTTGTGAAACCACTCAGCTGTCAGTTTTGCTGTAAAATTCTCCGTTCTTTGCTTTACTTTTGAGGCCTCAATTTGTTTTACTTTATGTATTTTTCATGAGAGTTGGCAAATATGTATTTTGAGTATGCTGAATGCTAATGACAAGGAGTAGGTGAGGCCAGTCCTTACCATGCAATACTCCAGGCTTTCCCAACTGTAGATGGACTTTGGATAGATGCTAGACATTTTATTTTTATTTTTTTCCACCTTCAGGAAGGATTTTTAAACCTGTTTCATGTTGCTTTGGTTTGTTTGTTCTTTGAATGCCTGAATAGGAGACAACCAATGTGATGTTATACATTTGTTGGTGGAAATACAGAATTTTCTTTGCCCCATCTTTCCAAGAATGAAACAATTCCACTTTCTTGGATTCATGCTCTACCCATGTATTTGCACCAAAATGCATTGCTCTCCTAATAGAACATGATCGTAAGTCGTGGTGTGCTTTAAAAGCATTGTAGAGTTCATGAGTACACTGCAAAAAAGAAAAAAAACTGAAGTATTGTCAACTTGCAAATGCTAAACCAATTAGTGAGTAAAATTCAGATCTAATCTACAGGAAATACCAAGTTTTGCACCACATTTGAAAACACAACCCAAACACATTTGGTATGAAATACATTTCGAGTTTAGAGTTTTTAAATTGACGGAAATCTTTTATATATTATATAATTTGGGAGACACATTTGGTTAAAAAAATATTAATTTTGAATCATTTTTTGGTACATTTGTCATATCAGAAACCATATTACACAAATGTAAAATTTCAGTTAGTGTAATATGCAAAAGTATAAAAATGTAAACCTAAATAATTATATGGCTGAATGTCACGCGTTCAGTGACATAAACTCAGGGTGATCAGTACAGTCTGCCCTTCCTGCTATAGTGCCCTCTGCTGGTGGCTTGGAGTAAGTTTCAGGTGCTATTCATGTTGCCTGATCACCTACGGAGAGAAAGTCATTCCCAGAATAAAAGGGAGCCATCCCTTCTAGCAACCTATGTATCAGTCAATTTCCTTATAAAATTTATACTTTCAGTCTTCTTAGTTGCCTTTTTTGAAAGGATGTATTACTGAATAGCAGGCATCAGTCACCGTCATTTGTTAAATTTCATTTGTTTCTGTGCATATGGCTTATTGGTGTTTTCATTACTATCCAAATGCTCATCTTTATATGTGGCCTGGCTCACATGCGCACATAACGAGCTCACTCTCATCCTGTTAAGGGGAACACAGCCACCTATTCCTTTGTGATTTCATTCATATGTAGCACATCCCTGTCAATTGTTTTAGATTCTTTTATTGCTATTGTTTTTGATAAATAGGCAGTTTAACGCAGGGCTCAGTTCAGGAGAGATTAATAGCAAATTTAATTTTAGCTTACACAGGTCATGAACCAGGACGTTTAGGTTAATTATTAAAATTATTAATTCATTCCTAGTGTTAAATATGGGTAATCATTTAATTATCTTCATCAGGTGAAATATTGTTATAGCTGTCCAAACAGGTGCAATTTGTTCACAGTTTAAAATCCAGTTTTCGAATGTATTTAACCTATTTCATAATTTTATTAAATATTTTAACGGATTTTAGGCAGTAGGGTGCACTAATTTTAGAAGTGACAAGCCAACCTGTTTAGCGAGTATAATTCATTTTGTCAGGTTAAGTCCCAGAGGTGGGCTCCCCCCCCCCCCCCCCCCCCCCCCCCCC
>JAODLD010000113.1:25053253-25074788 GCA_026781065.1 Mormyrops boulengeri
ACCTCTGTAATTGACTGCTGTCTCTAATTGGCCCCTCTCCTGCGTCTGTAATTAACTGCTGCCTCTGGTTGGCCCCTCTCCTGCCTCTGTAACTGACTGCTGTCTCTGGTTGGCCTCTCTCCTGCCTCTGTAACTGACTGCTGTCTCTGATGGGCTCCTCTCTTGCCTCTAACTGACTGTTGTCTCTGGTTTGCCCCTCTCCTGCCTCTGTAACTGACTGCTGTCTCTGGTTGGCCCCTCTCCTGCCTCTTCCCCCCCCCCTCTGCTCCACCCCTTTCTCTTCCCCTGGGATGAAAAGGCCTTTGCGTGGTGGTCTGACCTGATGGTGGAACACGCTGAGCACTTCTTGTCGCTCTATGCCGTGGACATGGATTCTGCCCTGGAGATACAATCCCCAGAAAGCTGGGACAGCTTTCCACTCTTCCAGCTGCTTAACGATTTCCTCCGGCTTGACTGTGAGTACTCTGCCTCTCATTTAGGATTTGTCAATGTATTATCTAAAACAGAAAGAAACTGAGCAAAACTCCAAGATCCCAACTCACACACTATGCATTTCTCTGCCGCAGGCCACCTGTGCAACGGAAAGTTCCACAAACACCTGCAGGACCTTTATGCCCCGCTTGTGGTTAAATATGTGGACCTGATGGAGTCTTCCATTGCACAGTCAATACATAAGGGCTTTGATCGCGAGTCGTGGGAGCCCGTGAAGTAAGGAAGCCATTTCTCTATCACTTCGCCATTAGGATGGTTGGAGAAGCACAGTATTCTTTAGGACGACACCACATGTATGCAGTCTAACTGAAAGCATAGCAGTGAGACTGCGATGAATCGACGGATGCTAGTAACATCACAAGCAGCAATAAATGTCAATGAAACATTAAGTATGTCAATTAGAAGTTTGCTTCAATTGCTTTATGTGGTGCTATATACAGGTAAGCTAGAATGAATACGGGTACAAACAAATCTTGTTTATAATTGTTATACATAAGGTACGTCACTACTATTTTCATTTCATAGAAAAAAATGATGCAGCTAAGGTACATGAGAACAGAATTCCTACTGTACGCAGTGCACACCTTAGTCTACTGACTGCTACAAGAAGGTTTATTGTGTATATAAAACATTACATACCGTGTGTTTGCACAAGGTCAGCATTTTAATAAAGGCTTTCATCCTTTTTTTGTGAATTTACCCTCACAGTCTGTGCTTTTAAAGCAAATCAAAGTGTTTACTGCCTTGTTCCAAGCTACCTATTCTTTTCCTGTGTTATGTGGTAGTTTCTTGACTTTCATTTTTCTGTTGCAGGCTTCTCCATTCACCATAAGAGCTTCTAATGTATCTCTGTCATGCGTCCCATACAAAAATGAAAAAAATATATATATAAACCTTTGTAGCACTGCTAGTCCAGAATTTCCATTGCTAAGCTGATATATTCTAGCTCTTCATTTGATTTATTTTTTTAAACTTGAATACTTAAGTAGCATCACACTGCTTTTGCCACATCTGCATTGTCACTGTTATAGTATTTTCTTTTTGTCTGTTTCTCCCTGCAGGAGTTTAACAAGTAATCTGCCCAATGTGAATCTGCCAAATGTGAACCTCCAAATTCCCAAAGTACCAAATCTGCCGGTCCCAGTAGCAGGACTGTCAGTTAACCTCCCACAAATGCCTAGCTTTTCCACTCCATCATGGATGGCCTCTATATATGACTCTGAGTGTGTATTCCACGAGTTCCCCTCAGAACTGATTAATTAATGCAAGTCGCCTTGGCATGAAAAGATCTCTTCATCTTTTCCCTGGCTTACTGTTATGTAAAAAAATGGGTAAACTAAGATGAGTATTTGGCCACTTGTAATGATGTGTTGAGTAGTATACAGGCTGGAAAGATTTATCTTGGTGGGTAAAGTCAAGTATTCAAAGTGGAGCGTTCCTGAAAATACTCTAAGATTTTGTTTTGCTGTGCTATAATGAACCTATTGCTAGTTGTCTATGCAGGGGGCTTATAGCATATTTACAATACATATTATGCCTAACTAAGATAACTGGTAAAATTCTCATGAATGCTAAGGTCATTTTTGAGCAGGTTAGTTTTGTCTGTTGTCCATGACAGAATTATATAATGGTTTGGAAATGACATTTATAAGCTGATAGATAAATAAATGAATTCTAATTTGAACAATAACATAAAAAACACTACCTAAACAAAACTTCCCTGTCAGGTGTGATGCGGTCTCTTATGGTCCCTTTAAAATCTCTGCCTGATGTTCACAGTACTGATGAGCGCCTGTCATTATTCAACACATCATTACTAATTCTGTCTGGTCTTACCAAATGTGCACCCAGCACACTGGGAGCTGGAGTAACATAATCAGTCAAATGTGCAGACAAAGGTTCACCGCAACAGTCATTTTCATGCCAAGACAAGACTGTAACGGAAGACTGGATGAGGACTTTTTCACTGGGGGACATGTTCTTAATTTTCCTGAACATGCATGCTGTTCAAATGGAGGATGGAAAGATACAAACCCAGAACAGAATCACTGACAGTTACCTCACAGCTGTATGCAAGAAATCCAAAGATATAAAGCCAGAACCGTATCACTGAGTTACCTCACAGATGTGTAAAAGCAAATCCAAAGATGCAAACCCAGAACAAAATCACTGACAGTTACTTCACAGCTATATGCAAGCAAATCCAGAACTAGATTTTGTATACCTGTTCAATGCAGTGCCACATTATCTTATTAATTGCAATATACTTCTTCAGTTCTTGTTAACCCAAGGTGTCTATCAACCATTTATGTAGCAATAATATTATCCCTTTGTGTGAGAAGGGAGGAAAACAACTATGCTGAATTTCATTGTTTTGTCAAATCATGCTCAGACCTTTCATATGAAACATTAGGTACACTGATGCAGATACAAAGTAGAAATATGAAAGCCTTAAACAGGGTTTTTGCATCTTTCCAGAATTTGATTTCCCTCCAGTCTTCCTCCATAAAATAACTTAGAGAGAATAAGGGCCTTGAGTGTTTGTTTTGCTGTCTTAGAGCACCAGGGGTTGACAGTAGGAGTTCCCAGTGGTGGAGAGACACTTCACCGAGTGTTTAGTCCTAACTCAAGCTGTCACTGGGCAATAGCCTCCACTTTGGTCCAGCTGGCATCCGAGACAGTAGATCCTCCCCCCAATTCCTCTACCCTGTACTAATCTACTGAGGATGACAGCAGCCCTTCATCATGCATGGAGTGTCCAACGTCCCAGAGACCCAGTGAACGGTCTGGTATGAATGGTGTGAGGAGATATTCTCTGTTTTAATTGGACAGTGTCTGGCTCATGCAAGTTTCACATAGGGAAAGATATCTATTTGTTTGCATTATTGATGATATCTTTAATACAGTAGCATGTTTCACTCGTTAGCCATTGTGCCTGTGGAAGTTTCCATAGACCGTCAGATGGATTCCATGCTGACTAGGTCAGGTATGAAGATCTGCACCAAAGGGCAAGCATGCAAAAACTTCAAAGCCAGATACAACCTCTCACCACTACATTCACCAGCCTCACTTGTAATGTGTATCCCAATGAGTATCATGATATATGATGACAGTTTCAGAATGCATGATTGCATAGGTCTCCCCCAGTGGAAATAATTATGTGCTTGTGTGGTTTTTAAGGTGTCACAGGCTTATATGTATGTCCTCTTATTTTTATCATGAACTGATGGTCCAAATTGATGTTCACCAGCTAATGCCCCCATATGGTGCAGGTTTTTGGGTTGTATTAAAATAATTAGACCTCATCAGTGTATGGTAAAAATAATGAAAAACATGGACCCAAAGCAATGGAGGCATGGAAGTGCAGTGCCCTCTACTCCTACCATAATGCTAGCCTTCTTTGCTCCTTGACATAGTTCCTCTGTTTCCTACTGTAGGAGTGATAGCAACTAACCTTTGCCTGTTCCTGTTCCGGACAGCAATGGCTCTGGGACCACAGAGGACCTCTTCTGGAAGCTAGACGCCTTGCAGACCTTCATTCGGGACCTGCACTGGCCTGAGGAAGAGTTTGCCAAGCACCTGGACAACCGTATGAAGCTAATGTCCAGTAACATGATCGAATCCTGCGTGAAACGGTGAGACTGTCCTAGGCCCGCCCTAGTCCATAAAGCCGCCTTCCACAGACTCCGTACCCTCAGGGTGGTAGCCTTGCAGTTGACAACTCCTGCTGTGTCCTTAATGAAGCAACTACTTTAGCCCCATGCCTCACTGACTGCTCGGTCAGTGGTCAGAGGGTATAGTGCCCCTGATAATGATGAAAATGACTACCAAAGACACAAAAGTCAAGTGCCAAAAGCACAACTCCATGCTTACTCACTCAATAAGACTGGTTTGAATGTTTATAGAGCAGTAATTTTCTATTCCATATAAAAGCAGATTACAGCAGTGTTTTGAGAAATTGGCTAGCCCTTCTAATTGTTGACTTTGCAGTATGGGTGACCTGGAAACATTAATGTTTAAATTGCTCTGAGAGCCAGAAGAATCGTTCATCACTGATGTTTCTCTTAGAATGAGTTATATAAAGAGAAATTTCCACCTCCACTTTGAAAAGGAGCCGCGTTTCACTCCTGTCTGCCTGCTTCATTGTGTCGGCCACCCAGCACGAGGGCTGCTTTCGAGTCAAAGCTCCAGAAGAGCAGCAAGACGACAGATTTCCGCATCCCACAGTCAATATGCACCATGTTCAACGTGATGGTGGACGCCAAGGACCAATCTGCCAAGCTGTGCGCCATGGAGATGGGCCAGGAGGTACCGCAGAGGGTTCAACGCCTCCACATAGCTACACTGTCCGAGCAGTGCACTCAGTGACGGTTTCCTGGTTGCCGTTTAAACGTGGGGGAATTAGAATTTTATGTGAACTCATTTGTTTTATCAGTTCAATAGCCCTTCAGGTTTCATAACAGAATACCAGGAATATGAAGAAAACACAGTTAATTAACAGAAAATAAACTGTGGTCATTGCTGGGTTTCTGTATTCAAATTTGAACATTTTATTTTTACTTAGCTGTGATACATATAGTATGTATAATGCCTGTGTTTTTGTTCCTTGTCCTTCCCAGAAACAGCAGCATTCCAAAATTGACTCTCTCATCGAAGATTCTGTTAAGGAGATGATTACCCTCCTGGTGGCAAAGGTAAACATGCTGGCATGACACAGGGGTCCCGTTCCTCTGCATGTCCAAAACATTTTTATGGCATGCTACGGTGAGTTAACATCATCGAGCACCTGCATGACCAAACAAAAAGAGTCCACATCAACTATTACAGGCTACCTTTAATAAAAATGAAATGTTTGGAAAAATATTGGATTTTTTTATATTTCTTTTCCACCTGACAGTTTGTAACCATTCTGGAAAGCGTCTTGGCGAAGCTGTCCAGATACGACGAAGGCACTCTCTTTTCATCCTTCTTATCTTTCACAGTAAGTGAGCACTCCTCCAGTTGCACTGCGCAGACCCAAACGATCTGCAGGTACTCATTACCACGTTGCAGACACTTGTATCAGTCATTCCACCAACGGGTTTGCTACTGCAAGGAGATGTAAAGGTGCTTACATTATTCTGCTTAATGGCCCATATTCCATTTACACAAAGATGAGAAACAATATATGTTATATGTTATAGCTGTTGTGAAATATCATTTTCGAAGCTCACTAGAGCTTTGCAGTGGCAACATTACAATGAAGTAAAAAGAAAATCACACTTGGAACTTGATTTATTTTAGTGACTGAGCAATTAAAAAGAAAACAGAACTTTCTTGACGAGCACATACTTAAAAAGCTTCTGTGGTTATGTAACATATTTTTTTTTCCTCACCAAAGGTAAAAGCAGCCTCAAAGTATGTGGATGTTCCTGTAAGTGAAAACTTAATATCTGTATGCCTGCTTACTTGCTGTCTTGCTATACCACTGCATTCACTGCATTCCTGTCTTATACACAGTGTGACGCAAGGATTATAAAATGTGATGCTGAATTCATAAAATCTAAGCTTATTTGTGCAGCCATAAACAACATTCTCAATATTATTCAATGACATGGTAAACATTTTTGGACAACCGTTGGTATTCGCCTTTGGTGGACTCATAGTAAGATAATGCTAATATATGCTAATATATATTATCTTACTCATAGTAAGATAAAGATAATAAGATGGTGACACATCTATTTATCCATAAACCCCTTGTGTTCACGCAGATAAGGGTTTTACTTCTGCATTTCAGTCTGCAGATATCTGTAAAATGTATTGCCAGTCAACAGCACTCTGTGGCCCCTTTTATAAAAAAAATCCTTTGAAAGACCTTTTTGACATACTTCAAACATATTGGCCTTAGAGCACTGGCAGGGCCTGACCTGTCTATGCACCTTATATCATGGGGGCAAAGAGTATCCCATGAAAGACGACATTCACCACAGGTGTGAAAACATCTGAAAAATACTCACATTAGCAGCAAAGGCAGGGTTGCCAGCTTGCACTGTCCTCGTTGATTTGTCCCATGGACCTTTCCGTAGGTTGTCATTTTCCTGATTCCTGGCCGCACACCATCAGCGTGCAGCACCCATATCAGCCGCTGCTCTCGCCGCACACCGTCGCCCTCGCTCCCTCATCTCTAATGCCCTTCTCTCTTGCCTTGCCTGTGTCTTTTAGAAGCCCGGGATGGACGTGGCAGACGGATACGTGACCTGTGTGCGCCACTCACAGGACATGCTCCGAGAAAAGGTCAATGAGGAGGTGTACATAGAAAGGTTATTTGATGTAAGTAGGATGCCTGCTCCTCCTGGACCAGGAGGAGGTGCTCCAAAATGTGACAAAACTGTGGGCAAAGAGGGATAAGTCACATTTTGAGCTCTGCTGCTACTTTAACTGATTAGTGTGACTTTTCTTTATCTCTCCTTAATCTATCCTTTTTGCCTCTCCCTTCCTGTACTCAAGTCTTTTCCAACCTTTTTGTCTTTGGCTGTGTTTTATTTTCTTAAAGGGTACCAAAGGCTGTTCTTTAAAAAAAGGCACTTTAAGGAAGAAAAAAATATAACTGGAACCAATGAAAAGTGTTTCATTGTATGTACCTTTAAAACAGAGAACTTTCACAAAGTGGGGTGGAAGACTTCATCCGTTGAAACACTGTTTCTGCGTTCCTCTGTGCCTCGAGAACACCTTTCGGTGCTTTTTGAGAAGGATTTTCTTGAGCAGTGTTCTCTTATTCATAGTTTGAAAAAAATGAATACTTATATAAGCAAGTGCATGTCTAGAACTTTCAGCATTTCACCCAGTAAAATAAATGCTTTTATTATGTATAAAGTAAATGAAAGACTGCAACATTCTCACATTTTTATGCATTTTTATACACATAAATAGTTTTTGTAACCTAATAGGAAGAGACTTCATAACAATAAGTGTATTTTGAGTAGCATTAAGTGTGTTATATGTTTAAACATACACACACAGCACACACACACTTTCCAGCAATGAAGGGGTCAAACACAGTATGAGAAAACACAAAATAATGCACAAAATGCATAAAATAGACTGCTTAAAACTTTCCAGACCATAGTAATTTCATTATATAATTATCATATAAATGACATGTTATGTAATATTAAAATAACTAAACAGTAGTTTAGTTAAAAATGCAATAGAAATTTTACATTTAAGTGGCTATAGTTATTCATTTTTAAAATTATGTGAAATATTTGAGTATTAGGTAATACCTCTGTATTTAAGTACAGTTTAACTGCAGCTTAGTTTCAGATGCAGCTGATAGAATCTAAGAACATTTGAATAATGGTAAAACACACAAAATAAATGAAAGGTAGACAAAAAAAAGAAAAACATCTCAAATAAGTAATAATTATCAAGACTTTGGTATTTTTTTACATTGCCCCCACTGCACAAAAGTTAGGTGTTATTCTTATAAAGAAATGCACACAACAGAGTGTTAATGTAGCAAAGGTATTGCGGAGGGGTAGAGAGCACTGTCTTAAGGACTGGCTGTAGACATCAGCTGGTCAGAATCCTTGGTGATGCATGCCCACTAAGCTGTCCCCCCTCCCCCACCTCCCATGGCGTACAGCTCAGTCAGCTTTCTTTGCACTCTCACACCAGACATCGGCCGTTTCTGTTGCCGCTGTCTGCTTTTCAGCAGTAACTCACTCTGTTTCAGATATGTGTTCTTCTGTTACGTTTTTCCAGATGAACCTGGTATCATTCCATTTTAAGTGTTTGAAGGATGTGTTTCGAGCCATCTCTCCCAATATCGTTTGACTTCTAAGTTCTTTTGTATTGGTTTTCTAGTAGTGGTTGTACCCACACGGGGCTTTTTGGTGTTCTGTCTTTATTAT
The DNA here is from genome assembly GCA_026781065.1 of Mormyrops boulengeri. NCBI lineage: Eukaryota > Metazoa > Chordata > Actinopteri > Osteoglossiformes > Mormyridae > Mormyrops > Mormyrops boulengeri. The sequence goes on from JAODLD010000113.1 coordinate 25,061,641, forward strand.
TTCATGTGACATTTATTCCAGCCAAAGAGTGGATTTTTTTTTGTAGCTTCCAAATGCTCTTGAATAGTTTTGTCTGCATGCCACATCCTTTGTCATCTTTTCTCTCTGCTTTTCTCTGCCTCTTCCTCATTTCAGCCTTGAGTCTGCTCTCAATTCTTTTTTTTTTTTACTCTCCCCCTAAAAATTGAAATGGAACTTATCTCTCATGTCAGGCGGTTTTATCGCATTATGTTGAACGGCATGATTTGGAGTCAAATAATCTCGCTGTGTACATCTTCTAGCATGACCCACCTCTTCTGAGGCTAGCCTTCATACATGCATCCCACTCTCCAGCATCCAATCCCAGCTCTGCATGCAGAACCCACCCAAAGCAACAGTGTGAAGTGGACCGGCACCAACACGGCTCTGCCCAATTCTGTTCCCACGGTGAAGCCTGCCCAGGGGCTGGCAGGCCCTGATCCAAATTCTCTCAACTACAGCCTCTTCACTTCACGATACCAAAAATTGTTTATGATTATTATTTTTTTTCTTTTGAAAAATATTACAGTACGCTTTCGCTCCATGTGCTGTTATCTTTAAACTGTGATTTTTAAATCAAAATAGCAAGGCAGACCGGTCGAATAACAGAAGCGGTGTCTTATAATGCACAACATCGGCCAGAAAGGAATCAGTTCTGTGTGATGAAACAGTCTGAGAAAACAGCACAACTCCTTGTTGCCTGCTAAACCATTTCTGCACTTTCTCATTTGGAATTTGATTTAAATCATTAATACCTTCCAGTAGCACAAATTGGATTCAACCTATATTTGTAATAGTAGCTCATACCCATCTGAAGTTTGTTTACTTAATATTCACTAAATATAATGAAGATAGGAAGATTTGTAGCTATATATGAGCATTTATGACTGAATCCTTTGACAAAACCCAGATTAATTCGACATCTACAGGACATTCTTGTTAAGATAAACATCTATGAATATGATAAAAAAAAAGCCTCAGTGTCAGCTGTGGGTAAGTCTAATGATGCAATAACACTATAACAACTATATTAAGCATCAGACGATCGCTTTGGTAGCTTATCGTATTACTGGGGTGGTGTTTATGATGGAGTGGGGGATTGTTGGACCTGTGTGGTACTGTGGTTGTGCAGGCATGATCGGTGTGTGGCACCACACTGCAAACACACTAACTTTGCATAATGCATCCTGCCAGTAATTTAACCGACACATATTTATTGAACTGACAAAGACAAAAATCATCTGAATGCTGCTTGGCTGCATTTTTTTCTGATGTGAGAGTATCAGTACAAACTAGATAACTCAAGGTCAAGTGAACCGGAAGGGAAATAATCATCTGCTGTGGTCAGGGGGAGGGGCCATGCTGAAGGGGAACGGCAGCTGTAAAGGTAGCTGCCCAGGACCAAAAACCCTACATCTAACGGAGAGATGACCTGACTTCTGACCCAGTAACAGCTCCTGCAGCTGCCTGTAGACAAGGATAATCTGCATGGCTGGGTCTCCATACTGACAGCAGGAGTAAACAAAGAAAGTCAAAGTATTCAAAAGAAAATCAACTTGTCTATGGTACCGTCCTGTCTAATGAATTTTTTTCCTCTTAGAATATACTGTAAAACTGGGTGACATTTTGCCTCTAACCGAATTCTTGCCATTCTGTTTCTAACAAAAAACTTGTCTTTTGTGTGACTGCATGTGTGTTCAGAAATCATCTTTAGTTAGACTACTCTTTTTAGTGTCATTAAGGCACACACAGTCAGTCAGCAAAGAGTAATGATGTGTAAATTTGTGTTTATTGCTGTATGTGTATGTCATATTGCTGTGCCTAAACAGTATGAGAGTGTGTTTTCATGAGGAATAGTTTCTTCTTTGATATTTTCTTATGTGAGATTTATGTGAGCTGTTGTGAGATTACAGTACTTGTCCACAGATTTTTGCCATTTTGCCTCAGGATGCAGACTTTTCTGCACTTTAATATCAAACTCTGAATGGTGAAAAAGTACTTATTTTTAAAATGGCTAAATATTTTTTTACAATTTTATTTTTATTATATCATGGTGGAATAGTTGGTGGCACTGTTGCCTCATACCTTTATAACTAGAATTTTTGTTTGCTTGTTTGTTTGTTGTTTATTAGTTAACTTTTAATAATATATCCTTCACAGAATCTGAACGCTGAGTTGCTATGAAAACACCTCTTCAGGACTGTACCCTTGAAGGACTAAAACTATACTAACAGTACTAAGTATACTAACCGGCCGGCCTGTAGGAATAATTATAAGGTCACCCACTTTCTTCCGCATGTTTGATCAGGTGATCCATCTCTGTGGATGTAAAGCCGAGTGGTGTTCGCTGGGTAACGCCAATGGCAGACTCCAGTCTTTAAAAAACCGCAGGAAAACTTAAGGAGAGATCATCCAAGCCTCCCTGGATTAGTAGGTTGGATGAGAGAGCTCAGTCACAGCCACCGTTTGAGCTATGAAACACTTTTGAGAAGAGCACCGTTACTTTATTGACCATAAGCTCAACAAATGCCCTTAAACAGAGTCTGTGTTCATTGTCATAGTGGGAATTCTCCCATCAAGTTTTAATTGGATTAAAGACAAGGTGTAAATTAGTTGTGTTTTCCAACACAATAACCCTGGTAACTTCCCGTCTTTCAATTTCGATTTAATTTCTTTCCAGATTGACTTAATGCATATCCAGATAAATGAGACCATAAGACCAATCCCGTTGTTCCCCATTTGTCCTACTGCTTGTTTGTGTCCGTATTCCATCTCTCAGTGTACGTGTCTGTGTGTGTTGCTGGAGAACGCTGTCTGTCTGTGTTTCAGCAATGGTATACGGGCACCATGAACCTCCTGGGAACCTGGCTCACTGACCGCATGGACCTTCAGCTTCATGTCTATCAGCTTAAAATTCTTATCAGGATTGTCAAGGTAACGTGAATGTGCCACAAAAAGAAGAAACCACTTTGGATTTCTTACATGGAAGTAGGATGTAGTTAATAACCTGATTAAAACATCCTGACGTTGTCGTTCCATAGAAATTAATTTTGTACTAGTGGAAAAATGAGTATCACATTTTGTGTCATGTCTATATCTGTTCTTCTCTGACTTAAGGAGGTAAAACTTGGGAAATCTACATTGCGCACATGGGTAATCACAAATCAAAGTGCATTTATACGTCACCGTCAGCATTACTAATACGCAGGCCTGTACCCCACAACATTTATGGAAAGTATTTTCATATGATCACTGTTTATGTTATATTGGGGAACACTCTGTTGTTCACGATAAAGAGCGTAGTCACCATACATGGAAATAACACATTCAGTGTTTAACTTTTTTTTTCTTTTTTTTTTTAAATTCCCAGAAAACGTACAGGGATTTCCGTCTGCAAGGAGTGCTCGACTCGACTCTGAACAGCAAAGCGTATGAAACGGTGCGGAATCGCCTCACAATAGAGGAGGCGTCGGCATCTGTGCGCGAGGGTGGCATGCAGGGCATCTCCATGAAAGACAGCGATGAAGAAGATGAGGATGATGACTAGGGCAACTGCGCTCTTCCCCTAGCCTGAAGAACTAATGCATGTACCAACTCTGATATTCAGTTAGCCATCCTAGGAATATGTCCGCTGTAAACTCCCATGAAGGAAAATAACAATACAGTAATAATTAAAATAATGAAGATAAAAATACATAAAGATTATTATTAATAACCATAAAATAATAATGTTCTATTAATAATAATCAATAATACTGTAAATGAAATAAAAACACAATTAACATTTTAGCTGTGTTTCAATCATGCTAGCACTGATCTCTGACATTGATTTATAAACTGGTTTCTATGTGTTCCTAAGCAATATGGAGTACCATTTGTTTGACGATGTTGAGTGAGATAATTAGGAATACTTAATACTAGGTGTGTCCCTGTTAAATGCAAACCTATATGGCGCTTCTTTAACGTTCTTTACATACATTGATGGTACATGTTGTGAAGATGAGTGTGTGGATCCCTTTAATTGTCTTGTCCATTTTTCAGTGGATGCCAACAGCTTAAAAATAAAAGGATCCTCTGTATTTAAGTTCAGTGCTGTTACGATTTCTGTGTTTCCCATCTGTTGCGCGCCACCGTTGTTGTAACTCTTGAGATTTCAGTTCTTTGTCGCAGTTGAGGTCACATGATCACATCACTGTCCATCAACAAGATACCATGGAAGAACAATACGAGTTGGTATTATAGTAATGCAATATCCTCATAGCTACATTGTATGTTGTTGGAACGTTTCATTTATTTTTATTTTTTAAATAAATTTAAAACTTTGAAATGTATATTTTAGTTAAATAGCACTTTTTCAAAATCTATATGAAGACAGCATAACAAAAAGAAACCTGATATTCCTTTTTATCTGAGTTAATTAGCCATTTCTAGAAGTTAACTTCTGTTTGTATTATCTGTTTGTTGGTTTTATTTATTTACATGTTTATTTTGTAAATTGGTGGTAAATATGTCCAACAGCATTCCTCCCACTGTCTTTCTGTAAATAAGATGCTGTATATTGCAGTCTGACTTGTATCTGCATGCCCTGAGTTCCTGTCCTCACCAAAAGCATAGTTTTAACGTGAATTAACTGGTGGTTTTTTAAATTCTTTTTTCTTTTTTATTTTTTTGCTTTTGCCTTATTAAAGCCTACAGTTGTAATATGCAAGAGCCATGGCCTCTGAATAAACATAAATGTACAAATGCAATAAGGATTCAAACTGTGTTTTATTTAACTATGAACTTGTTGTCACAACACAAATACGTGAGCACACTCCCTTAATTATTAGTGTTTTATGAAAACGAAATATTCTGACAATAAAATATCATATTTCTATTTACTTATTATAGTAGTTTATTTGTTTTCTTGAAATATGGTCTAGATATTGTGAGGCTTCCATTCTCTTAATTTCATACAAGTTTTAAATAGTGGTCACAAAGTTATACTGAACAGTAAATTACAGTCCCATAATTTTGAATGATAATGTTGCACTTGAAGAGATTTCTTTTAATAATAATAATATTTAAATTTTGAATTCAGTAATTGGTGTCCACGCTGCTCAGAGTGCCTGTTCTGGGCCTGTGGTTTCTTGGGCAGGCTCCAGGCTCAACACAACACTGCTGGATAAATGTTATGGAAACCTTGCCAGTTGCCGCACTACACTCTGAATTACCATTATCTGCTTTGAAAAACTCTAATAAGATCCACAATTCACATTGTTCCCAGTACATCAAAAGGGGGTTAACAGACTGATATTACTATGGTTTCCATACATGCACTCAATACCCTCCCATCAACTTAAGTATAGGGTTTAAGTGCAATTAAGTAATTTGTACACTTTGGGTGGAGAAGCCCCAAAATATGGGCATGTGGCATTCTGCCACGGACTTAAGGGCACTTAAATGTATTTTTCGCTAAGAGCCCTTGAAAGCTTTGTTAAGTCAAGTGCCTCCACACGGCCAGATGCAATATTGCAAGTTTTAGAATGCCAAATGTAACAAAATGAAACATTACAATGTTCTGTATATTTTAAAATTTGAAATAAATGTTCAAAACATATGTAAATTTTTACATAATAATATAATAGTTATATAACACAAATTATCGGAAAATATCAGGGGACACAAATATATGACCATTAGGAGACATTCCCACACAGGTATCTGTCAACAATCAGAATAGAGTCAATTAGAGTTGATAACGTTCATGGATACTGGGGAAATAATTCAATTAACAGAAAAAAAGAGACTCAATGACTGATCAATTAAACAATTTTGTAATGAATCTAGATAAGAGTATAATAATGTGCAAAGAAAGTATTATGCGTTCACAATCATAAACCGCAATGCCTGCATTGGATGTCATTGCTCTTCAGCGAGAATAGGACAGACGGAGAAGACTACAGCGACAAAGATGACCAAGAATAACCCGCGCTCATCATGAGCTACTGCAGCTAATGGACACAGAATGCATCACGCTGTTTCACACGCACCATGAAACTGTCATGTTTCCGTGCCGAATCCTGGCATTCGGCACAGAAACCACTGCTGTGGCTGTCCAGCCACAGCAGTCATCCCCATTCCTTGCCGGTACTTCTAAAAGTCACAAGCGCTTTGTCCATCCAGGCAACCAGATTGTTCCAGAGGGTGTATTGTTCGAGAGCTGTATTAAGTACTTACAGTACACAGGAGACCTTAGGTATCCATTTCAGCCCTGGCTAATTACCCCTTTTGTTAATCTGCCCGGCCTAAGCCAGGAATGGTACGATCAAGCTCATGCTGTCATCCACAGTGTGATTTGAACGTACCTTTAGCACAATAAATATCAGTTCAGATTCCTTGACACGTCTGGTGGCCGCATACTTATGTCAGCAGAAAAGGTCTGCTGACTGACAGTTGTCTGCTGCATGCTGCACAATCTGGCAACAGACCGGAGCAGATGTCAATGTGCTGGAGGACAACAATGCTTTGCTAGCTAAGACGAACAAGCCAACGGCAAGGGAACAAGAACAGTGGCAAATGATTGTTCTTGTTGTTCCAGTTCATATAGGTACGTTCCACTCAACACTAGCACTCAGTGAAATGCCGGACAAAGCCACAGCAGACCACAATTCCAATCGGACACTTTATTGGTGACACCCCCGCCACCCCCTCCCCCCAACTTCCCCAACTACATGAGTAAGGGGGAGGGTGCGGGTGCATAGGAACGCATGATGTCTTCAAGTTCCCGTAACAAGACATCAATGGAAGTCAATGTCCAACATCAGCTAGTGCGTTTCTGGGAAACCGGCAAAACTGTTGCTGTTGGTCCCATTCTTCCCTCTCCTCCACCATTCTCTCCTCTTCCCTCTGGACGAGTGAGATGACGATATTCTGCTGCTGGGTCATCAATGTGTTGCACAGTGCCAGTATCTTCAAACTCTACTGCCGCCTCACTTCCTTCCCCAGATACCACAGTGTCCCGAGACAGGTCGATTGGTTTCTCTGGCTCTGCAGATGGGATACTGGTGTTGTGTGGCTGTGTAGGCAGTGTACCTCTGCCCAATGGCCCTGCCACTGCTCAGAATGGCAAAGTCACCCCAGTGCAATTACTGTTTGTTAGCCTTGTACATGTTTAGTTGCAGCTTCAGACCTGCCAATTAAAGTCAACTAATACTTAACCCTCTGGGAACGAGGGCATCGTTGCCGATGCCGCGTATCTTTCTCATGTATTTCAGTTTATATCTCGCTGAAATCTTCATGTTGGATCATGAAAAAAATGCTGACCAAATCCGTAATCTGTCTTCTTTCCAAAACGTCCATTGTCGGAAGTATTAAAGTTTTTAAAATTCGGTTAAATAAATAAATAAGGCAAAAAAGTAAACCATGTCACTTTACTTTGTTTTACTTGCATCAGGGGCGTGTAGTACTGCTCTCACCTGAAGATTGCTATGCACATTCTAAATAGCCGCATTACCGCATATTCAAATCGCATTCACATGGTAATTTGATGAACAATGCAACGGTGAAATGCGATCCAGATACATCTCCATCAGCGCCATAAAAGGGGGGGATGTGGTCAGGTGTGAATGGCTCATGCATACACATGAGAGAGGCCAGAAATAGTGACACGAGTTAGGGTTTTTATTATTCATTTATCCAACTGAATGTTGCAACTACACCATTTAGTCATTTAGATTTAGTCATCTTCATGTAGCCAAGACTTTGGTGATCAGATATCTGGGATCAAAACAAACTGCCACCATTGCTTACTATGTACTTTTATAATGTTTCTGCAAGTGTTCCAAACTGAATTTTGCAATGTCTATATTTTGATGTCAGATTACAAACTTAACATAAATCTGACAAATTTACAGTATACATTAAAATTAAGATGAGTTTAATGCCAAAACAAATATATAAGAAATAATTTATTTGCCATGAATTAAGTTTATGATATTGAAAGAAATGTGTGATCATGCCCCAGTGAGTGAAAGTGTGTTCCCTACCCCCAGAGGGTTAATGACAACCGATGCATGTGTCCTTCATTGTTATGTATATCATTGTATAAAGAGCCACAAAACCACTTAAATGGACATTGAGTTGGGAGTTACCTTCATTGGCGTCAACTCCTGCTAATTATCTAAGTCCCTAAGGCCATCAGTCGTGGAGAGTAGCAGCCACATCCTGCTCCAGGAGTGCCATTTTCTGGAAGTATACAAATCTCGCCACTTGTGTTTTAGATCGACACGCTCCATCTGCACCTCCCCACCATTTCCCCTCATATTTTCCGTCTTCTGCCTGGGTCTGCCCTCAGTGGTCTGGAACCAGTTAAACCTTGATAGTGTGCCATCACCCCCAACACTAAAGTGTCCAGCTCCTCCTCAGTGAAACTGAGTTTGCACCCACTAACACTCATCATGATCTGTGTCTTTCCCCCTTTCCACACTCCACAGTGACTATTTTTCACTGACTAATTGGTAAGCATTCTACAATTAGTGACGTACATGCGGTGTTTTAGTGGCAGTGACTATAGCAATTAGTTTATGATCATACATTGCAGCCACCGCCGAAACGCATATCAATTTTCTCCAATCCACAGAATGAGTCTTAGACACATCTAGATTTTCCCTCTGTTGTAGTTAAGCGGTTGCATAGTGAAACAACTGACAACACAAAAAGATTGAAGATATGACCATACAGTACGTCGTGTTATACTGATGGTCTCTTGTGGGTTACTTGCAGTAAAGTTGAAAGATATAAACATATTTTATCGAGTTCTATGTTATTTGACCTGTTTGAACCGGGGTTCTGGAACGTCTCATATCTCGTAAAATTCAGTTCTCAACCATATTGTTCGGTAAAAATGCCTCAGTTGTCAAACGTATTTTCGGTTCTCAATCAACCAACCCTTTCTTGCTAAAACGTGTCTGAGAAAGCACAAGTCTATTTACAGTATGCATAAACAAAGGAAAGAATGTGTGTATATGAGTCAGTCTACTGCTAACGCTCGCGTAGTGAACCAAATTGTGCTGCGAATATTCTTGTGTCATTTTTGCTTCTGTGGCTCTTATTTTTTTAAATAAGCCACCATGAATGCCAAGAAGGTTAGTGATAGCAGCAAACCAAAAAGGAAATTTGTGAGAACCATGATAGACCTTAAAAAGGAAATAATTGCATGCCATTAGCTCTCCAAAGGACAGTGGCAATTAGATACTAAATGTAAAGTGCAATTAAATTTTCAGTTATTTCATGCATTTATCGGTTTTAAAGTTTTTATTTACGGTTTTAGCATCAGATAAGTGCTGGAATGGATTAAGTTCATGAACTGAGATTCCACTGTAGTCCATGTTCCATTTTTTGCTTGTTGCCAGAATCATTGAAGGCGTGACCTCCTTTTCTTGCTTGATGAATTAATTATACTTCTTGCATAGCGGCACCTTCGGGTTAAGTGTAGTGGGAGGGTCTGTGCTGATGAGGGGAGAATACGCTTAACTCAAAAGAGTGTAACTTTAAGTGCTTTTTTGACTGAAGTGCCTGTTGGGAGAATACACCCCAAAATGAGAAATGCTGCTCCTGACAGCATGATTAAATATGTTACAAGGAAAGCTTCATCCAGAGTATCACCTGGTTTGTGCTCTGTGCTGTCTGGGACAGGCTTCAGGCTCATCACAACCCTGTACACGGGGCATAGTGCTAGAGGGGAAAGGAAGATGACGATCCACTAGCAGCTCCAAGACAAAATGGGGTTTCTCAAGGAAATTAAACACTCAGGGTAAAAACTACAAAACAAAAGGACCATAAAGGGTCAGGAAAAAACCAGGGAAAATACTGAATTAACTAAAACCATGAAATAAAGCACTACTGTAACTAAGCAGAACCACAGGGAGTAGAACTGGACAAGAGAACAGCATAACAAACACAATAGCAGACTGAGGCACAGGCACTTATCAGGCACTTAAATATACAAATAACAAGAACTAACAAATGGCAGGTGTAAATCATCAAGAAAACACCCAATGAGCATAGTACAGAAAAACAGGCCACAGGTGGAGAAACTTAACTAACAGCTAACAAGCGCAGAAAACTAGGGAATACTACCAAAACTAAGCAACAAACTACAAATGGGGAAATAAACACTACGAATTTTGACACACAACTGAGGACTAACACTAGGAGGAACTAGGAACACAAACACAACAAAAGTAAACTGGATACAAATAGGATAAACAAAACTGAAACACAAGAAAACAAAAACCCAATAAACAAAGTGAGGCTGGCCTCAAGCCCATGACTGCAAGGTTACAGCCTTGGTACTGCATGCTCAACAAACTGAGCTATACACCAATCGGGTGAAGAAGGGAAACAGACTGGGGACTAGTAGTAAGACAGAGGAAACAGGATGGCCAGCAACACCTGCTGGACAAACTGGGACCAAACACAGAGGACAGGGATGGACAGACACTGACCCTGACCCTGACTGGAGATGCCGTTATGGGAGATTTCTGGATGGCTGGACTAGCAGAGTCATTAACAAAACAAATTTCCACAAATACATCATACTTGTTTTTACCCACATTTGAATATTATACATTTGATTTACCTCAGCTTCAGGCTGATGTCTAACAGTCCACTGAAACTCTCCATATGTAAACTTCTCCAGATTGACTGGAAGGTTTTTATTTTTATTATTATTATTATTATCATTATTATTATTATTATTTACAGGGGCGTTTCCCGATAACAGCGACTCTTAGTGTCTTATGAAGGCTCTAAAGATATACTGTATCTTACGAAAGGTGTTTCTTTTCCTACGTCTGTTTTACAAAATGATTGTGTATCTTGTCCAGAGTGTCCCCTGCCCAGTCCTCTATGCTCCCTGCAGACCTGTATGAGAAAAGTGGTTGAACCAAATTATGGATTTGTATATAATATATATCCCATTCTTTTTTTGTCCCAAAAAACTCAACAGTATCACATTTGCCTTTTAAAGGCAGGATGTCAGCTCCTCCCCCACAATCTATAAATCAAGCAAGCTGTACTGACACTGGGCCAGAAACAACCCTTGAACATTTTGCTCTTGCCAGCAGTGAGCCAGATGTACCATCTTATTTCTGTAACTGGCCCAGTGTCACTATAGTGGAGTGTCCTTCAGCAGATCAGTTTATAAACCACATCATGCATTCAATCTAAAATCATATATCCAAATTGCTTGCATTTAAGCATTTTGCTTATAGCTTATCTGTGTTGCATCATAAAAAGCATATTCACACTCTAGGAAAGACTATAAAAGTCAAAAGTTTTAAAAGTTTTATATTTGAAATATTTTATCCTTTTGAAGTATCCATACATCTACTCATATATACTGACCTTATATAGTTAATATAGTTTCAGCAGTTCTGAACTATTAATAATAATAATAATAATAATAATATTAATAATAATAACATTCAAGAAAGGGAATTCAAACACATTGAACAGAATGAGGCATTATGTATGTCACCTTTGCACCAAGCCAAGGATCCATCCAGCCATACCCAATCAGTTCCTGCTCCACCTCATCTGAGTACTAGATATAACACCTCGTCAACCTGGTCAACTGGCCAAGTGTAAAAGGACCTTGTTCCAAATAACTCCTTCTGAAGTGCTGAGTGTCCCACCATACCAAGCGTTTGTTTCATGACTTGCTTTCAGTATTTTTTCTTTATCAGTATGTTTTCTGGCAGAATATTTAAAAATGCATTATTCAGAATACTGTTAATAATTGTAAAATATACATGAGTGGAGAAAGTGTTTTTTACCGATTCAAAAATTCATATTTTTGCTAATTAGGCTATAGTGCTCCTAGAGAATAATTTTCTTTTGAATGTCTGGACACATAATCAAACCAGTGAGAGGATTCTTATGAGCAAATAGTAATAAACAAAAGAATCACATATTTTTTTTTGCCTTCTTTTAAAGCTTTTGTTTAGTTAAGTTCATTCAAGTAATTACTATTTTCTGAATTCACTAAAGTATCAAATGAAAATGAAGCAGCATTTTAAATCTCAAATAAAGCAATAACTTTGCTGCTACTGTTCATCAAACACTCAAAATTAATGCAGCAATAAATTCAACTTCTTCAGGCTCTGAACATTTGATTATATAAAACTACTGTATCCTACTATAACATTTAGTAGGCAGAATTTTCGTAAAACTTTGTAATACAAACTAAATCAACCCATCAAACCAAGTGGGAATTGTTATGGGTGCAACCCCCCCCTCCATTACCAAAGAAGCCCCCCCAGTTAGTGATGGGTTCCCATGGTCTGGGCTTGGGTGCAGTTGCACCCAGGGATTGTCAACCTTTCCATACAAGGACAAACATGTCCATGGAAAGACTTGTATGTGTCTGTGACAAAAATGTTTTGGTTGAAAAAAAGCTATGTAGGCTATGAAGATTTTAAATACCATGTCCATGATAAAAATTGCATTTTGATCAAAATGTCCATCAGAATTTGCCATAGATGATTACAAATTCCTGATTACAAATTACGCAGTTCTTTAATGCTAGGTTTTAAACCCATGACAAGGTGGAGCAATTCTTGCTTTCCTTTATTCCAACAAGCATCCAAAATTCCAGAAGAGCTGTTTGCTGTCCTGAGTTCTAACAGTTCTACATCTCTTGGTTATTAACTATAATTTGTGAATGTTGGTTGGTTTATGGCGTTTATTGGATTAAAATTGTTTACCTGATTAGTGCTGAACTGATACTAACGTAGACGGGAGGAGTGGTGTATTAAACTAACGATTTTTCCACAGCCAATGCACTGTGACTTAGCTACCCTTAACTATGATTTAATTTAAAATCAGCTTTGTTTTTTTTTTTCAATGGCATTTCATGAAAGCCGTGTGGGGTATATTACACTAATGTTTGTGCACAAACTGCTGTAGACCAGTTGTCCAGGAGGAGTTCCATTCATTACAGATGAGATGTTTACATTTGGTGCTTCTATACATATTAACCCTAGAGATGATGGTCTGCACCAATAATGTAGCCAGAAATGACGGCAGAAAATCAGGTGAGCCAGTCCCATAACAATTCACTCAAACATCACACTACAGACTCATAT
>JAODLD010000113.1:25085260-25103837 GCA_026781065.1 Mormyrops boulengeri
TTTCCTCTGCCCCGTTGATGGTCTTGTTTTGTCTTTCAGGTCCTGTTCTCCCGGTCTCGTCTTGTCCGCCTCTTCCCCGAGGCGCGCCCGGAGTGCGCGCCTTTGGGGGGGGGGTTCTGTCACACCCAGCTCCAATAAAGTTTTCAGCCTGTGGACACTGCCTCACTACTATTGGCTACTGGTTACCTTCAGTCTTCAGTGGTTAAACCTGAAATGGCTTATTGTGAAACCTGATCCATCCTCAAGTAAAAAAAAACATACATAGTAATATATAATATTAAAGAATAACAGCTTTTTAAAATCACCTTCATAACTCATACATCAATCCAAAATCTGTGTCTCATTCACCTGCTTTTCTACTTAAAAAAATACCAAATCACAGACCACACAAAAATTACATCAAAACCCATATTTTATTATATGTATAGCAATACAATTTACATATTAAATAACACTATAATAGAATGATTCAATATAGCTTTCAACAAAACCTTTTCCCTTTATCCAAGTTAAAAAAAGAGGCATTACCCAAGCTCTTCAAAATGTGTTGTTGAGACAAACTGATTCAGTGGCTTACATTTCTATTGCACACAGACTGACAACAGAGTATAACTGAAGGATTAAAAAATGAAAACCAGAAGAAAATATTGAACATGAGGTAAAGGAAGTACAAACAAGGTGTCTGATTTTTGGAATGTTGAATATGGAGACACCATAAAAAAATCTGTTCCACCAGGTCCACTTTGAACACAATGAAGTAATGGTTTAAAAAAAAAATGAAATATCCATTTGAAAATTTATGATTCTTAAAAGTATACAACATTGCTTCAAAGTTCATAAGATGGGTATAACCAATGAAATATATACATATTTTTTAATTATATGTATATCAATGTTACTAACAAAATGTTAGGGAATTAATTATCCATAAGTTTACTTTGGGAAAAAAATGAAAAATAATCAACAAAGGAGATGCAAGACAATTGCAGCACAGTATTAATATAAAAACCAGACCGTTGGCCCTAATGTGAGGGCTGTGATTTACTTTCTGACATTCATTTTAAGAATACCAGGCAACAAAATTAATTTTATTATAAAATAAAATTACCAAAAAGGGTGCAAGACATTATAATCAATATTGTTTCGTTTAAAAGTTAGAAATGTACTACAGGTCTTTACGATAAATAAATGATTCAAAATGTGTGTGTTTCTTTTTCTCAATGAAGGCTTGCCTGACAATTCTTGTCAAGTGTAAAAAATATATTTTTATTCACAATTTTAGCTTCATGTGTAACTTCTTGTGGCTTAAACGACAACAAGTAAATAAAAAATAAACCTTAGAGTGCAACAAAGGAACTAGGAAGATGTCAAAGCAGTTTTCTACTTTTAGCATGAAATGTGAATATGAATGAGATGTTGTGGAAACAAGAATGCCAAAAAAGGTAAAATGCATTTTATTTAAAGCAATTGAATGAACCATACAAAATATTTGTCTCAGCTAGCAGAAATATTCTGACACTGTTGCTTCAACATTGTAACAACATAAATGCATGTCACAGCAATGTTACAACAAGATATATGTAATATTATATGTTAGCTGGGTTTTTTTAATCCATGAATAGAAAAACATAGCTAGAGAAAACTAAAAAAAGCTCCCTTTTATATCTTTGGTAAAATATATCATTTTTTCTTCAGTGTATATTTTTCATCACAATAACAATATTACCAAGGCAGCTATATGATGAACGAAAAATTTATTTTTAACTAAACTTGTATTGTTCCACTATGTATCTAACAGGACAAAGACTTAGATTAGACTCTTTGTATAGGCAAAAGTGAGAAGCCAGATAGAGAAAAATGAGGCATTGTTAAACACAAACAGCAATACTTGTAGCAGTTTTACCCTTGGACCATTTCAAGAAATGAAATTAGTCTTCACAGTACAAACAGTGCAGGGGATACACCAAATAATTTAACCTGTTTGTCTGCTGAGGAAAAAAATTGATATTTATATAATAAGCCACAAACCAAACCACCTCAGATCAAACCATGAAACATAAAATAAAAACGGAGTAAAATATAGCAAAGATGGGAAATATGTTGAATCTAACAAACAGGATCACGTCAATCCATAGTGATTTTTTTCAGCATAGAACAAATGGTCACTATGATGTATACCTATGAAATGTGGTCTATGAATATTTGCCCAGTTTCTGTAATATAGATATTCTCCGAAAAATTACCTTGTATCCTGGGAATTTTGCTGTCTCAGTGGTTACAAGAAATATTAAATAAGACTCAACTACAAAATGACAAGCGTAAGCCATGCTTCAAACAAACTGCAGCATGACTTTTACTTTCAGCGGGCAAACCTTCAGGAATTTCTCAATGAATTAAAAGATATTAAATTGAGGGGATGTCATGTATTATGAATACAAATAATTATGGATTAAATGGGTTTTGAAAAAAATATATAAGATGCAAAATATTTATTCCTTGCGTGTCTTAATAAATTGGTATAATAAAGTTAAATAAGTAAACATTGTCATATACAAAAACAAACTCACTTTTAAATGCTGTCAGCTATGACCTGGTAATTCGGTCTATATATGTTACATAGATAAGATAACTGTTGAGAACTACATTGTCTGTACTATTCCTTCTCACAGAAGAATCAAACAGTTGAGTGAAGAATTGCCATGGAATGTCAAATTGGGGCTCAATAATCAATATTGTCAATTGGATTGTAACAAGGCAGTAACACTGACAATATAGTGCAAACTAGTGAGAACTGTGTTTCATTGGGGGGAACTTAAAACTGGTGCAAATGCTCAGTAGAATAACATTAAGACAAAAATGGCAAAAATAAATATAAAAAACTTCTTTCAGTGTAAAAAAGTAATCAGGTTATTTCTTTAACCATGAGTCTGGCAAAAAAGGCCTCAAAAAGTCTGCCAAGTCCATGAAGTTGTACAAATTAAGTGCCTTTTTGCACCTAGCGGTCATTAAACCAGAGACTCCATGCTTTCCGCAGGGTCTGATTCGTCAACAATCACCACAGTGCCGTTTCTGTCCATAGACATGGGAGCCATGCCGTTTTCATGGCTGCTGACCAAGCTGAGCATAGCCTTGTAAAGGTACTGGTACTGCTCCTGAAATGGCATAAAAGGGATAAACAGGGAAAACGAACTTAAAGCTTAACTAAACAATAAAGCTATGATCTCATTAGTAACACTACTTCCTTTTTTATTTTAGCAAAAAATACTAATACATGGTGTACTACTACATAATAAGCAAGTAAACTTAAACATCAAATTAATTAATACATTTCATTTTAGACATGACGTATGTTTTCCTCTCCTTTCAATAACAATTAGACACAATATTGTGGCATTGAGGTGAACTGAACTGCTACTGCTAAGAAATAAAAACGCATGGTTATTTTCATCAACATAATAACATTAACTACACTTGTATAAAATTGTCTTTAAATATGAATAGAATCACTTCGGGGAAAGATGTCTTTGTTCAAAGTGATGCACACGCTTCACTCACAATGTCTGTGAAAACTCCAGGTCGCATGAGGTTGATCATTTTAGCCACCTGGTAGACATCAACAGCACTCTCATTCTCCATCTGCTGTGATAAGGTGGTGAGGGCACACAGCATTCCAGCTGAAACTGTCCCAAATCTGCACAGAGCATAAATAATATCAGGTCAGCTACCTTGAGGTGCCACTAGGGGGAGCAAGACACTGACGTCTAAAATCTTCACACTCCGATGAATATGTTTCAATGTCTTCTTCTCTGATAGAAATTCCGGGACAAAAGGATAACATAAGCCAGTTATGTTTTGCCCTTGAAGAAACTCTCCATCAGAACTGGAAGATGACATAACACAAACTGGGACTCAGTCCCCGGTTGGGGGTGTAGTAGGAAATCTAAGCTCACAAAGAAACCTAAGCTCACAAAGAAACCTTTATCTTCACTAAGCCACTGAGAGAGCCCTTGAATAGCTTAATGTTGTAGTAGAAACCTTCCCCTCAAAAGCAAGCCGGCATTCCCAGAGTATAGAACTGAATGCAGGAAAGTAAGTGGTGAGCAGTGAGCATTATTTAAGATCCAGAAGTACTTGTGGCTGTAAAATAGATTATAATAGAATAATAGATTATTCCATTTAAGACCCCAACACTGTTGCAGGAAGCAGGGATGGAACAGGTTAGCCACTCACTCATCATGTACTATGGTTGGTCCATCTCGAGCCATGGCCTCCTCTTTGATGACATTGATGAGCTCAAAAGTGCTGCTGATCGGGGCATCTGGATTAGGCCATTTAGGACACTGATAATGGCGCACCTCCAGCACATAGTCATCCTGAAGGTAAGGCAAATTGATGGCAGAGAGTAATGAATATAATTTAGCAATACATTTTACTGCACCAAATACAACAATTACTGTTTACTGAGCCTGTTGTGCAAATGAATCCATAGTGGTTGATATACAATTTCAGGGGGTGAAGGGAGAAAGAAGTACACTGGCTATAGAAACAATGTCATCATTAAATGGGACAGGATTAACACATGGTGATTAAATGGCCTGTTGAAAAAGGACCCCGTTTACTGTCACATGATAATCGGTACTGGCTAAGTGGGAGGAAAAGTGAGCTTTGGAGAAGTACAAGGTCATTCTGAGGCTTACCTGTGTAGCTTCCAGGATGAAGTCATGGATGATGATCTGCTCTTCATTGGAGAGGCACAGTCGGTCCTTGCTGATGAGCGTGACGGTGAAAGCCTCGCAGTTCATGGCCTCCTCTCTGCTCGGCCAGTACACAAACTCGTCCTCAGCCTAAGTGGATCCAGCGGTGCCATGCGAGAGAAAACAGCAGCGGAGACTTTTTCAGAGCTCAATACTCCAGTGCACTTGGCTTGCAGGCTGAAAAATCAATCACTCCAGCAAGAAAACGAACTATGATGTGGAGTGTCAGGAAAAGAACATGAATGCAAGTCACTCTTCCTCGCAGTCAATTTGCAACGGAAAATAGCTGGAAATAGGAGAATATCTTAGAAACAGGGTGAGACTGAGAGGAAGAACTCAAACAGTCAGAGAAACTCTTTCTTGAAACTTGAGCAGCTAAAAAGATTACTGCAGTGCTGGCATTGTACTCACCAAACCCTGGTTGTCAGGGAGCATAGCAATGATCTGTGCATTGTGGTCCCAGATCATCCTCCAGAAGTCCTTTGTGGTGTGGGGCAAGGGATGTTGGGTGATGATGAACTCGTTACTTCTGTAGTAGCCCTGAAATGGGTTAGATAATGCAATTTTCATAGATGTGCTACAAACTTGTACCTTATCGTGCTGGCAGCAAGTGTACGCAGGTTTTATGTCATAATTCATTAGAGGCTTGATTGAATTATTAATAATGTGACATACAAATTACTTCAGGATATAACCATTTGTACAAATGTTTTTTTTTTTGTAAAAATGTTTGTAAAAATAATTCACTAAAAAGCCCTCTGAGATCTTATGAATTAACATAAAACCGTATATAGTGATCATGTCCATCCTGGTGAAACTGATCATTATAACCTTTTTTCTTTATGTGTCTTTATGGCAAATTTCAATCCAATTGACATTTGTGTATTTATTACACGAATATAAGGTAATAGAACAGACAGCATCACTCTTTAGAGAATTTTATTGATTACCTCAAAATACAGTATAGCTGTTTAAAACCCTTTTCAAATTACAGTACTGTACAAATTAAATCAGTGAACAGTATAACTCGAATATGCTATAAGGTAGTACTGTATATAAAATATAGCTTATTGTAGTTTCACTACTGCAGCTCGTTGGCTCATTTTTGGCGGTTAATCATTTTAATGAGTTTTAATGAGTCTATTTTTTTTGATAGACATTGAGAGAAAATTACTTTTTTTCCCATCATGTATTCCAGGCATGCAGCAGGTAGCTAGCCAGAAGCAGACAGGTTACCGCCAGAAAAGTAAAAAACAATAAATTTACCCTAGTTTAATTTTTCTATATGTTGTCATGGATAAAAACCCCAAAACGAACATTGCAAGCGGACTACTTGTTTATTGTAAGCAAATTATTTAAACTGTATTTGCACAGGAATGATTCTGTCCCAAGCTTTTTGATCCATTTAAGCAGTTAATCGCTATAAACATGATCACTATATGCAGTTTCCATTGTATTGTGTTTTTCCAGTAAAGCTAACGTTCTGCTCCTTGGAAGTTACTACACATAACAATCTGAAACTTCAGCATCTCTCAAATGATTTTTTTTTTAAATTTCATGAATAACACTGCATGCTATTTTTTAACAAGGTTTCAAAGGAAACGAGTCAAAATCAAATATCATGGTGATAAAAATCCTGATAAAACATGACCCTCACTGACACATGAGCCTTACTAAAAAAGGTAACCATTTTATGACTTATAAACAGAAAATGATTTATCATGCCATTTTCTGCTGAAGTGTATCAGGGCTCAAAGCCTACCTGTATTAGTCAAACTGAATGAATTATAAAGCATTTTACTGTGCTACATCTTGGTTTATAGGGCTTCAAGTAAGACATTCTTTAGGGCCACAGATGAATAATGGTGCCCTAAACACAGTCCATCCAGCATATCGGACGTAGTTGAAGGACGGCCATACCATTATGTAGGAGGCATTGATGTAATCACTGCCTTTCATCCCAGGAACTGGCACCAGTCCCACCCGTGCTCGTTCAGCTGGTTGGGAGGGGTTGGAGGGAAACAGTTTCATTCAGCATCATTTACAGCATAATTTTAAATCATGCAAACATCCATGTTGGTGCTGTGCTAACTTTGGCATGGTAGATATACTACACTCAGTCTAGCTACAACGCGTGATATTACACTGTGAATCTGTTCTAACATGACTGATATATTACTAGCCAAGTCCAGAACACCATGAAATTTGTATCTGCGCGATTTTCAGTTTGAGAGATAAGCACTACATGAAGTACAACGCGATATAGTCTTAGTGAGAAATACTACTTGCATGCAAAAACAGCCATCTAAGTGAACCATAGTGATGTTACACTATGTGCCGAGCTACGAAACAAATTTCGTTGTGTTTCTGGTGCAATGACAATAAAGTCTCTTATCTTATGTCCAATTTGTGAGCGAATTATTCTTTTGAGCCAGTTCTTTTCAGTGAATTGTTGAATTGTTAAATTCTAGAAGTCTAAAAATATTTGACAAATTACATAAAAACACACGGCAACCTTTTTAATTCACTTTGCTTTTCGTAGACTGCCTATAGCCATGTCGCCTTCCGTGCCTCTCCACATACCATAATTGTTGTATTTGTGCTGTGTGCATGCCCAGCCGCATGGTGGCTGTGGTTCACTACTCCTGACGCTCGGCATTTGATAACTTAATGACTTCAGCACGTTTGGTTGAAACAGTTACTAGGAAATTGTTTTGAGACCCTTAAGACCCTTAGAAGATGTTTATGATATAATTTATTAAAATAATATAATTTCTTATTTTAAATGCATAATGTTGCAGTGAAGAGATGGCTCCGCATAGCGGAGCCCAGTAACAGTGCAGAACATGCTGGGAAAATGTGTAAATAGCACCCTGTTGTGTTTCCAGTTGTGATGTGTGCCCTTGCCTGTGTCATGCGTGAACCCTGTCCGATTCTCTCATGTCTTTAGCTGTTGTGTAAACTACCCACCATGTGTGTGCCTTACTGACGGCGTCCAGCTTCCCTGCATTTCTACATTACATTTGTGCCAAGGTTGTTTGGTACTTCTGTTAGTCCTAATAAAAGAGCGTTCTTTACCGTTTAAGCAATTCTCCTCGTTTTTTGCCAGATTTTACACTATAATAATATTATTGGCCACTGGTATTGCTGATTTTGTTATAAAATTTATTTTGTTTGGCATAAGTTAAGTTTTGGAGCTGCATTCTCCTTGCTTTTTTCCCATTGAATGTGTGTATTTTTGCATGCAATTTTTGTGAAAGCGAAATATTTCAGGAATGCATTAGTGGCTTTGTAGCAGTATTGACTGTATTACTAAAGCTTTAGTGAAACAAGAACCATAAATGGATAAGTATAGGAATTAAGCAAAGGAGGGTAGCTGATACCTACAGGGCACCACAGAGGAGTTGCGATTCTTTTCCTTGTTGCAGTCCTTCTGTGCACTGAAGCAGTCCACGTAGCGAGCATTGCATTGCGTCACCAGCTGTGACAGTGACAAAGAGAGCAGTGCCATGTGAATAAGCTGTGACAAACTACACCCACGTGACACCTGTATGGCGGCCGGCCACTTTGACACAGACTCTTCTCTCATGCTGCTCACTTTTTCAGGGCTGGTTTGGGAAACGTGTGCCTCTCAGCACAGCTAATCTATGACAAGTCATGTTTTGACAGCTAGAGCTTCAGGATCTTGAAAGCTAAAGCAAATCAAGTGAATGGGCATTAATGTCTATTTAAGGAGCAAAACTCTGACGAATTCCTGAGGGCATTTCCACACTGAAAGTGAAAATCAATTAGGTCTTTAAGGAGTGCAAAGCATGGTGTATGTGGTTAGTTTTAATCGCATAATTCATGGTATGTTCATGCAGAAATGATCCTTTCTGTCCATATATCTGTGCAGCAGGAGATGGGGGGATGGGCATGTCAATAAATAACATCTAAGATCAAAAGCCTGACATTAGAAAATGCTTCCCTTGAGCTAAAGTGGTATAAAAGACATGTTACATGGACCTATGCTAGCTAGCCTTGTATTGTGTTTTTTCCCTTAACAGCTAAGAATTTAATATTTGTGGTTTTGGTGATTGGCCAGGTCAAACCTTAGTTAGAGATGCAGTTTAATTACATGTCCTGGATTGCTCAGCCTGTGGCTGAAAGAGCCGGGCGCGATGGGGAGCTCTCCATACGTGCATTCCCTACATCCCAGGAGAGGGAAGGATAGACTCTTAGTGAGGAAAGGGATTCAATTAAAATCCTGTATTGAAAAAGCACCGAAGCGCTATGCTCTGCGACAGCAGGAGGATTTTGCCTGCAGCGCCTGCTGGATCACAGAGTCTTAAGCGCAGGAATTAATGGTCAATTAAGGGTGCCTTCAAAATGGACATTTTCCGATCAGCGCATGGCAAAGTTGGGAAGCGGGGCACTTTACGGTGGAGCTAGAATGAAGCCAAAGCATGTGCCTCCTCCTTCTTCTGGTTTTCTCATTTTATTATTTTCACATTGATATCCAGGGTGTCCAGCTGAAGCGGAACCCATTCTGTCACGGCGCCATATTAACTTTGACATTTGTGATAAGTTAAATAGACAGGCTGAACAAGTGGAGAAGGAACGTGACCAATACCCCACTTCATGAAGGCCCCTACCTTAAACTGCTTCTCCAGCCGAGTCCTGCCTGCCAGGCCCGGCGTTAGGATACTGTTGACGTAGCTGTGGAGCTGACAGACTGGCACTTCTGTCTCTTTGCCCAGAACGGCTTCCAGCAAGACGTCGTGGATGAAGACGTACTGCTCCTATAGAGGAGAGGCCGTGGAGAATCAGCAGCAGGCTGCAGGAAACCTCTGACCTGACAGGCTGCTTCTACCCATTACAGAAGCAGTGGGAGCATGAGGAATCTCATTTAGCAAACTTTAGTTAGTGTTTATGCAAAGAAAGAAGTGATACTAAATATTAGTAGAGTCATTTATCAAGAAAAGAGCCTGGGGATCACTTGACACAAGACCATGTAATGGCTTTGAAAATGCATATTTCTGCCTTTCAGAACTGGAGATGTGGAACAGTTTAAAAAAATAATATAAGGTACAGGGTTCCTATTATTATGGGGTAATGAAATAATTTTAAAATGGAACTTTCATTCTCTCTATAAAATGCATCCTGACAGGCACACAAATGCAGGTAACTAAAGACGCACACGCCCATTAACCTGAGATGTCCTATTTTAAGAAAAATGATGAAGTGAGCTTCATCCATATACAGGTGTACAGTGGCGTAAAATAATACCCCCCCAGCAGCACGTTGCAACATACAAACAGCAAGTGACAAGGGAGGGTTTTCACAGAACTCAGAGCAGGTGTCCACCCACTGTGGATGCGCCACTGTGCGGGCAGCTGCTGTGACGTCATTTTTGTCACAGAGGTCAGGCACGAAATATTCATTTGGGGGCTGCTTGCAAAGTCATGTACCATTTGAAAATTGTACCAACACGCAAGAAAAGAGTCGCACCAAAGATTGTACATAAATACCTTTTGTACCCTCTATGATCTGAAAAGACTGAAAAGAAACAAGGCTAGCGGATTTGAAAAAAGGCTGGCTGAGGAAGTCCAACAATACTGACTTTTATATGTTTCCTCACTACGGAAATATAAAGACTCCCAGATGGCTTTTAACTAAAATAAAATATGTTCGTAAATGCAAAGCCACATATCAGTGTCCTTGCATACCGTAAGTAGATAACGTGCGGTTTTAGAAAAATACTTATTTTTAGTATAATATCCATGTTACTTATGAGGAGCTTTGCCCTATAGTGCTACCCTACAGTGCCACCCCAGCACTGGCATCAGTGTACGCAAGTGGCATCAAGTACGTAGTGGCCAGCTGCAGTGGTACAAGACGTATGGATGTCGAGGAAGGAATGTGCCTGCAGGAAGTGGAAACCAGCCTTCAGAAGGCAAAACATAGGGCACCGCGAAACAGGGGGTTTGGACACAAGCATAGGCGTAGGTGAGAGTGCGAGATGGGGGGGGCACAATTTAATTATTTAAATGCGACAGCCTGTTTATTAGGGGGAAGGATGAAGCCATATTATGGCCCTGGACACAAGGGTTTATATACATAGTGAAATGTGTATGTAAACATTAAATACATCACCTCTGTCTGGACCAAGTAGTTGCGCTGCATGCGGATGTGTTTGAGGAACCCCAGAATATTGACTGTGCCTTTATCCTTTATCTGCTTGAGCATGCTGTCAATTACGATATATGTCCCTGTTCGGCCCACTCCAGCACTAGAAGAGAAACGGAGAAGCTCACAGACAGCAAAAAGCAGAAGATATGCAAGGATATTTCACAATGCATGCATTTTCAATGTAGAAACAGAAAGCATCCTGATTACATAAGTAAAACAATGAAAGAAATACATGCAAGACCCAAATGTGACACCAGCAGTGTCAGCTCAAAATAAGTAGCCTATTTATTGGTGTAGAGGAATATATTTCAAGTCTGAAAGAAATAAGTTTGCCCTTTAGGCCACCGTAGCTGCACTGGCAGCAGAGGAATGCCGCCATTCATCTCCCAGCATGCCTCTAATGGTGCTGTATGGCTCCCAAAGAGCCTCCTACCTGCAGTGTACCACCACTGGGCCCTGCTCTGCCTTCTGCGCTGCTGACGACCTGCTGATGAAGGTGAGGACTGGCAAGGCGTACTCTGGCACCCCCATGTCGGGCCACTGCGTGTAGTGGTACTGGATCACCATGCGCTCATTCTCTCTCCCCTTCGCTGTTCCCTTCTGGCCCTGAGATGAAATTGCATTTTTTTTCCCAAACAACAGAAAACAGAAACTCTATCTAAAAGGTGAATTGTGGTGTGTTGTGTGACGTGTCTGCAAAACCTCAAAACTAACCTCAACAGCGGTTATTATTTAACAGGTAAAGATGTTTTGCTTTAGAAACAGTCTAAAACAAATTCTGAGCAAAGGAGCTGGTAGATTTAACACTAGCTGCCAGGTATGGGTGGCAATTTTTCACTGATCAAGAGGCAATTTGAACCCAGGAGGTATCAGGACACTGTTGCTATTGGGCATTAGAGAACTGGTCTCAGCTGTACCACACTGGCACAGCATACCCTTTAAAATGAGCAGGTTAAAATATAATGCATTCAAACCAAAATTAAACAGTACATATTAGCAAATGACATATAAACTGGGCATGTGAACCTAAAGCGCAAGGTGGGGTCCTACAAGAGGTGGACACAGAGACGCACCTTCTTAGCTTTCGTGTTTCTCAGGAGGAACTGTCGCACTGTATAGCAGGCGTGAACATTAGTGCTCTTCAGCGTGACCACAATGTTCCCATACTCCTCGCTGTTCTCCATGGGCCAGTACTGATCACATTTCCTCTGAAAGGCAGTCGAAGAGCATAACAATAGTTATCAGCACTC
Source organism: Mormyrops boulengeri (assembly GCA_026781065.1). Taxonomy (NCBI): domain Eukaryota; kingdom Metazoa; phylum Chordata; class Actinopteri; order Osteoglossiformes; family Mormyridae; genus Mormyrops; species Mormyrops boulengeri. Next base: position 25,097,436 of record JAODLD010000113.1, read on the forward strand.
CGATGTCACATCGGCCAGTCAGCTCTGTAACGTACCTGGCAATCTCATCGGACCTCTGTGGGAGCATCCCCCTCAGCACTGTTCAATCATTTATAACCATGTGCATGAGGCTGGGAAAAAGCAGCTCCTCAAAATACGGGGATCACAGCCGCATCCGTGCCTCAGGATATTCTGCATTTAAGGAAATGGGCCACTTACTCTTCCCTTCTCAACAAGGTTTGTGATCATGACGATGATGCCTGTATTTTGTTCCCATATCATCCTCCAAAAGTCTTCAAAGGTGGACTTTAATGGACCCTGAGCAGCAATGTATGCCTTAGTCTTATTGTAGCCCTGGGGATAATACAGATGGTACAGATTCATTTATATGGTCCAACTAGCATACAACAAACATAGCAAAGCACAGACGATGCAAGAATTTAATAAATCCTAGAGTAACTTACATCCACATAGTTGGCATTGATATAGTCACTGTGTTTGGCGTCCTTCCCTGCTAGAGGGCGGAGCTTCACCCTGCTATGATCATCTGCGTCAAAATGAGGAAGCAGAGAAGAAAGCAACATGTTTCACCCAGTGGGAAAAAAAACATAGGCAGCCTTCAGAAGGATGCCTACGTGAAACTCCTGTGGATGCGAGAATGATTTTTTTCCCGAGCCTATGAAGAGGGCGCCAGCCCACTTACAGGCAATGATGTTGATGTATCTGTTCTTGTGCTTGTTGTCAGGATGGTTGGAATGCTCTGCTGTAATCTTCATGTCAGATGTGCAGTGCTGGACCACCTAGGAGAAGCAGAGGAGAGAAATGGCAGGTACACAAAATCCTGCTGATACACTCCTCAACCCTCTACCGCAAAGCAATGAGCGGAGCAGGACATAAACCCTTTGGCTAATTCTCTCAGCTCTCTAATGCCAACTCACAGCCAATATGGATATAAAAAACAGCAGCTGAAAATATTTAGACCGATTTGGACAGCTGGAGATTGCCCCATTAGTGTCTTTGGTGTGTAGATTATTGTGGATTTAATGCAAAAGAAAGTTTGCTGGGAAAAGCACACTGGCATAGTACACACTGAGGAGCACTGACTGGATGGAAGTGACGAGACCCAGGGTTCTGTTCCAGGCCCATCTGCTTTTACTCCGCCCTGCGCACTGATACTTGCTTTGTCCCTGGCAATTCACACTGTCATGCAGCAGGCAGCTGTCTGCTTTCTGGAGACAGATGCCGTTTACAGACCCTATGAGTTTATTACACACTGCATAGAAAATCTCAGAATCATCTGCTTCAGTATGTTCAATATGCTTATTTTTTAGTGAACTTTGCGTAATGTTTACTGATCACTGCTGTGAATTTATTGCACATTTCCTGGTTGCTGTATTAAGTATTATAGATGTTACTTAAGGATTTTAATAGATAAAGAAACATTATTATACTTATAGTTACACATATGAAGGCAAACACATGATAAATAACAAGTGTTGAGCTGGAAAGAGCAGTGCGGGGGTGGGGGGAGTCACAGATACATGACCCGTGTATAAAATGAACTTCCAAACAGCTGCCAATGCAAATATGGTATTATTCACTACAGTCCACTAAGCCTCAGGACCAGTTATGCTCAACAGAAAGCCTGCTACACTCAGTTATACCCAGGAAACACATCTTCTGCATCCACCGGCTCTGCCAGCTAATCTGGCGCTTTGGCATCTGATGGACAAGCCGTCAGAAGTGTCTTCCCTCAATTCTGAATCTCACAATTAAACTGACTACCACACATTGCTGCTAAGTCCTGCCATTTAAGTGTGGTGAGAAGAACTGAAGGGGACTTATATCTCACAAAGAACTGGTAAATCGAGCAAATAAAAAAAATGTCATAATATTTGAGGGATCTACAATGCAGTGACTCATATGGTAGAGGCCTGGACTTGTAATAACAGCCATCAGTGTCATACCCCACAAGGCCAGATGCATCCTGCCCATATCTATAAAAACCTAATGGTATGCCATAAACAATAGCAGAGCACAAAGACTAAGCTGGGGGATGATCAGTTTCTGTTTGATCACAGCAGAGACGCAGCTGTGATCAATGGAATTGCCCACAGGACTCATAAATAATTTATATATTTTTTTGCTTCACGTTGGATGACCCCAATTACAGCCGGGCTCTCTAGAGGTAAATATTTGTCATGCGCATGAACCTGCCTGATGTGACTCAACATTCAGACCAAAGCAACCAGCCAGGAGAGGAGCCTAAATGAGTAACGTAATAGCCTGCTTCCATAGCCATCTGCTCCCACCATTAGTGAAAAACACACACATGCATACATGTGTGCAGACAGTCACGGGCAGATTTAGCACATGCCGGCTAGCCATCCGTCTGACTCCTTGATCTAGGTCTAAGCAGCAGAGGAATCAAGGACCAAAGCCATTCGCATGCCTGACCACCCCCCTCGCCCACCAAGCCCTTCCATATGATGTCTCTTATAAAGCATAACAAACACACTCCCTAGTCTGCCAGGTGAAGTATGTCAATGCATCCAGATTCACTGTCAATATCTTGATCCATCGAGAGGTAAACCAGGATCAAATGCTCACCTCAAACTCTTCTGAGAAGCCATGCTGATTATTTGAGTACAGCTCCATGACATGCTTCAGAAACTGCTTAACTGGAATGGCATCCATGTCATCTGGAATAAAGAGGTGACCAGATCAAGATTCCAAGTGAAACTTAAAATGCGCTTTAAATGCGCTTTAAATGTGTAAAGTCTAATGACCAAGAAGCAAACACTGTGCCCCGATGATGTTTTCATTGCTATTTATTTATTTTTTAAATATTTTGCTAAGACAAACATACAAACACACATTTCAAATCTCACACGCTGGTGAGGTAATCCCCATAAATGATTCAGGCCAGTCCATTAATAGTTTTTAAATTAATTTTAATTTAATTTTTCATAACCATATGCTTTGAAGAAAAGAAACATTACTATGGCATAAATGAGATTGAAATCTTGGCTCTTAGTAAATAGAGAAGCAGATTGGCATCTTTCAGAATTCATAATGATGTCTATACTACGATTGTAGATGAGTTCCAACCCAGCATTAAAGCACAACCTTGGAGACTGTCTGCGCTATTGGACTGTGTTTCTTTTAGTAGAGCATATCAGAGAGGTTACATGTCACATGCAAGATATTAGATTTAAACCACTGCACTGGTTACATCATTATTGTAAAGGGCTCGGGTGCCATTTAATGCTATTTCTTGTAACCATGCTCCATAAACACAGTATTAGCAACCACATTAATATTTACATTTGGTCCAGAATGAGAAGAGTTAGGTGTGACCACAGCACTGAGAAGATCCAGGTCCACAGAGACCTTTACGGAAAGATTACGGAAGACAATTATCTGTTCTGCACCATCAGCAGCTCCATTGATGTTGGATAAGGTGGCCAAGATTCATTGCGTTCACTGTCTCACAGCCCTACAGGCCTGTAGGGCCCTCTCCTACACAGTAATACAGAATGAAATGAAAACATATACAGACATGGAGGGCACACTGAGAAAGGCACATAAAACACACACACACACACACACACACATGCGCGTATGGATAAATAATAATGCTTTTATGTCTGCATGGTGCATGGATACATGTTTACATGAATGAATGTAGAGTGCACACACGTGTAGCCATAATCAAGCACAAACGTACACACATACAAAGCTACACATGAACAGATACATGCTCACACACATACACACACACACACACAAATAAGCAAGTATATACATATTTCTTGATTTCACAATATAAATCCAGTTAGAAACAAGCACTGAAACATACCTATAGATGCCTAAACGTGCACAAACAAACATATTTGAATTTATTGCATAACAATTTGACTGCTTGCCGTGTCAGTCAGGTACCCTGAGACCTCCACACACAGACGGCCAGACAAAGCTTCTTCCATATCACCTCCACACTGCTTCATGCACCGGCCAAATTCACATTCCTTAACTGTTTTAAACATCCCCCTTAAAAAGTGTGTCATATTCAGAACCAGGGGAACACAGTTGGTCTCAAAAAACCACAAAAATGAATAATTTGAACAACAAATGGATTAATTTTTAAACAGCAAAAGATTGTGTGAAATCACAATTTCTTGGTAAAGAAATTATAATACCTTGAAAAGCCAATTCCAAAGTAACAAGGCAAAACAAAATATAATTGGATTCAAAACACACATCCTGCACAAGGCTGACAAAGAATTTCGTTCAACCGATATTTGTCTCTGATTAAATTATATACTGATAGTTACACTTCAAATTAAAATTCAACAGTTCATCAGAGGAGACAATACATAACTGTATAATTTCTGTTAGGTGTCTCCAAACCAGTTATCATGAGAAAACAAGACCAAATTAACAACACATAAAAATGATAGATAAGAACACGTAGGAGGGCCAACGGTCTGTCATATTACACTGGGGAAATAGCACTGGACAGGAGGCTAATTTAAAATAAGATGATAATTTGAGGTGATGATAAGATCTTATTGGGTGACTGACAGCTTTTTTTTTTTTTTAAATCAAACTCATCCGTCTGAGATTTAGCAACAAGGGACGAGTATGAAATAGAAATTAATTACTACTGGTCAGTTTCCCATAATCCTACAAGCTGTACATCCTTTACGCTTGCTGCTGCTCTCTTAATGAGTGTGAGTATGCCAGTGTTGAGGGTTTGGACAATCTTGGAAGGACGGCCAGTTCTTCAGAATAGCCTACATATAAACCTTCTGCAGAAATGAACTGCCAAGTGTTAAACCAAAGCACATGCACCCCCTAACAGGAAGCATATCATCCCATATGTATCCTTAAATATCAAAGGTCAATACCAAAGTCACAATGTAGGTGCCCATTAATCCTACAGAGTGACAATGGAGAGTAAAGTACGTTAGTGTGGTTTGAGACCATACCCCATTAAGCACAAGTGGAGAGACACAATTCACTGTTTTCATAGTAGCACTCCATCCAGAACTCCTCAGTTATTAGAATCAAATTGGGGAATGACTTGTGAGCCAACACATTCCTGCATATGGAGAACCATAAAATGATTATTGTTATGTGCATCTGCACAATACGGTATCATAATCATTTTCCTATTGACTCCATACAAAAGGTAGTCAATTATTTTCAAGGGTAATGCAAAGAGCAATAAAACCTAACCAGATGGAGGATCAATAACAGCAGCATCCTTCTTCAACTACAGCATCCCCCAGCCATAAAACAGAGAGTCACCAACACATCCTGTTGTCTGGAGATTGTAAATTTCTTCTTATCGACTGCCTGACATAATTTCAATGGAGCTTTGAGGTTCGTGAAAAATGGTCAAGAACTGAGGAACTTGGAGTGCAGAAATTAATTATGATAAAATTACAGACAATGCATCCATCTCCCAACTACTTATCCAGGACAGGGTCATCTGGAACCTGTCCCAGGCAGCACAGGGCACAAGGCAAGGGTACACCTTGGACTGGATGCCAAACATCACAGAGCACATACACATGCAGGCAGTTTAGAGATACACACTAATAAAGCAGCATGTCTTAGACCTGCAGGAGTATCTAGAGGAAACTTGTTAGGCGATGGAACTACCAACGAGCCACCCCTGGCCACTCGTGCACCCCCCTACAGTTGAAACATTACAATTGTCTGCATTTAAAATCTTATGTATGAACCTCAATTTATTGTTTTGTGTTGAAAAAATATTATTCTGGTGGATGCAGATTTGTCTGAATTTGTCATATTGACTGAAGCAAATTAAACCTCGTGACCTAGACACATGCTAACAACAGTCTAGGGAATGCTCTCCTGGTCGATAAGACATTTTCCACGTGAAGTGAGGCCATATTGAAGCCTGTATAATGAATCAGGAAAGTCTGGCATAAGAAAATATCAATCTATGTTCTCAAGTGAAAACATTTACTCAGGAATTTGAACTTACGTACTGTACAATTGAAAAAGTAACAGCAGAGAACACTTATAAAGGCCAGGGAGTGTAGCTTATGAAAATGAAAGGTGAGAACAGCTCACCTGGGATAGTGATAACAGGGGCGCTTTCATGGACCACCACACGAGGGGAGCTGCAATCTTCTACGTAGAAGTGGGCTGTCTGGAAGAACCTCCTGGGGATCAAGAAAGGGGAGAAACCCCAGGAAGCGTGTCAATAACAAATCGCCACAATCAGAACTGCAAAACTGCCTACTTGTAGAATCGTAAAGAGTGAACCTCACTCTCAACTCATCCATACATCTGTATCACCCTCTCATCTCATACAAAAGTCTGTACCACCCTCTCATCTCAAACAGAAGTCTGTAAAACCCTCTCATCTCATACAAAATCTAT